>VUQR01034829.1:0-14302 GCA_015108515.1 Hemichromis elongatus
AAAGCATCTGTGGCTACGTCCACACTAGTCCGGATCTTTTGGAAAACGGAGCTTTCGTGCAAAAACGATCCGCGTCCACACTATCGTTTTGAGTCGTTTTTCACACCTTTGCGCGTCCAGTACCGCGCATGCGTGAAATGTTAGACGAGACGACCTGCGTCATTTCCATGTGTTGTTTATTTACTTTCCGGCTCTTTAAAGCGAGCGGCGAAATGGCGAGACAAAGCACCGAATGTGTCAAATGGAATGATAATGAGGTGGAGTTGTTGCTCCGAGTCACAAATGAGTACATATTAATCTTCAACACGGCCACTAAAAACTTATTGACTGAAACTAAACTGAAACTGAGCAAACAAAACAACTGCGGTACGATGCCGTCTGACTGTCTCGGTTAAAGTTTTCACATGACTGCATCATATGACTAACATACGTCATCGTTTTAAAAAAGCTCCGTTTTGGCCGTCCACACTACGCGAAAACGCTGCGTTTACAGATTGATGCGTTTTGGAGACCGTTTCCAAAAATACTCCATTTTCCCTCCGTCCCATGTGGACGGGAGGGCGAAACGGAGACAAAAAGATGCGTTTTCAAACGAAAACGCATTAGTGTGGACGTAGCCTAAAGCCTCAGTTTAGGCAGCACATGATGGTTACTTTTGAGGTCCTGGGTTGTGTGGTGGTTGCATGTTCTCCCCGTGACTCCATGGGTTGTCTCCAGGTACTCCGGCTTCCTCCTATAGTCCAAACACATTTATGTTTGCTTCAATACTCCTGAGCTCTTAACAGCTGCCACAAAGATGCCACAATCAATGGATCTTTGCTAGTTACTGATGTTTGTTTTTATTAATAATGTCTTGGTCCCCATAAGTACATACATACTCACAAAGAAGCTGCAGTGTTTGGTTAGATCTGCATCCTCACTCTACATTTTC
The DNA here is from genome assembly GCA_015108515.1 of Hemichromis elongatus. Taxonomy (NCBI): domain Eukaryota; kingdom Metazoa; phylum Chordata; class Actinopteri; order Cichliformes; family Cichlidae; genus Hemichromis; species Hemichromis elongatus. The sequence goes on from VUQR01034829.1 coordinate 932, forward strand.
CATTATCATCATTTAATTCACTTAGTTTTGTATTACATGACTTAAATTAAATATATGAGACACAAGCGATTTTATTTATTTTTACTAATAATACTCGACTGTAGTACAGTGACGTGCTGCTGCCATCCGACGATGGCTGTGTAGGCTGTCGTCATGCATCTTATCACAGCACTTTGAGCAGAGTGAAAATATAGAAGTATATGCTCTAAGTATGTCTACTTTATATAAGCAAGTCATGCAGAATGGAAATCTGCTACTCTAAGACTGCTGTACTGCATCAGCCTTAACAAATATATAGTCATGACAAATATAGTTTTCACAGGACTACACAGTGCTGCAGTACAACACATGAACCAGCATCAATGACCTTAAGCAGGTATGACTTTATCCATCTATGACAGGAAATTTGTCTCATTGTTCTTTGCAGTGTTGCTTCAGTTCACTGAGGTTGGTGGGCATGTAGCTTCAGGTTTAGGTTAAAACAACCAACACTTTGATTCTTTTCTTTTTCAGCCCATTCTGCTTTGCTGCTAGAACGGGTTTGCTGTATTTGGGATCATCGTCCTGTTGCATGACCCGCTTGGGCCAAGCTTTAGCTGTCAGACAGATGGCCTCACATGTGACTCAAGAATACTTTAGTATAGAGAAGAGTTCACGGTCGACTGAATGACTGAAAGATGTTCGTGTCCTGTGGCTGTAAAACAAACTCTCATCACTCCTCCACCACCGTGCTGACAGTTGGTACGAGGTGTTTGTGCTGATATGCTGTGTTTGTGTTCACCAAACACGGTGCTGTGGATTATGGCCAAACATCTCCACTTTGGTCTCATCTATCCAAGGGACATTGTTCCAGAAGCCTTGTGGTTTGTTCAAATACAGCTTTGCAAACCTAAGCTGCACTGCCATGCTCTTTTGAGAGAGAACAGGTTTTCCCTCCAACCCCTCCATATTTGTTTAGTTGTTTTCTGTCATGGACTTTAAATTATTGTTATTATTATTTTTTGCAGTTTCTCAAAGTGTTGTACAGTCAGTGAATTTGTTGTGTACACACCTCAATTCTCCAGACTGGCATTTTCACAGGACTACATGAAGTCCTACAAAAATGTTCTTTTTAACGCCCATAACAGTATTCAGTATTTGGGAAAGAATATAAATATGAAAAGCACTGAAGATAGAATCATATGTTTCCTTCAATTAAAAGAATGTATGATAAAGTGTCATTGTTGATGATTTTTAAGTTCATTCTCTTTATGATTATTAGCAAAAAAAAGTGCTTTGGGGGGCTTAAATAAACAGTAATACCAAGTTAAAGGCTAGAAGAAGACATTAAAGCACTGATGTCATGAGGACTGGCTGTAAACCTAATGGGCCAAAGAATGTGTTTACAGTAACGTCACTGCATGCCATGCGGAGGCATGGTTTTTGTAATATTAATGCACAGGCTAAAAACATTTTTATAAAGAGTCTCCAGTCTATGGAGTCAGAACTGCTTTATTTGTATCATAAAGTGCACTTAGTTCAGAGTTTGGGTACTTTAGATTTACAGTAGAATATCCTGAGATGAAGGGTTTTAGTCAGGCAAGCATAAAAACAGTTGTGAAAAGCAAAATAAGTAACTGGGTGAAGAAAAATAATGCCACTGTGTTGGTTTGTGTCTTTGGAGAACAGAAATCCATCCGTGTGGCTCAACATGCTGTGTTTGATATTCACTGGGAAGGGATAGTCTGATTTTTCCAGCCAATTAACTCTGCAAGCAAGCAAACTATAGCAGTGCTGGTCAGCTTGCAGAGTTAAAAACAGAAAAACCAAAAAGAAACTGTAAACGGGGAAAACTCAGAATCCAGTGTGATCAGTAGTATGTATACTTCTGTAGTTTTTACACGCAGAAAAATCTTTTGCCTTTTATTACCATGAATGCACCGTGTGATGCATTTCTTACATAACGACACTTAAAGTGTACTCCCTGATACACATAGCTGATGCACTTTTAAGGGAAAAAACACTCCTCCAGCAACAATCTCAGGCCACATCATGCAATATGAGAACACAAATAAAAACCAGGGAAGTAAGAGCTTGTTACATCAGCAGAGATCGCTGAGGGTGGATAATGATAAATGGGTAATGTCTTTGGCAAACATATCTTGTTTTTAAAGAACAAGTCAAGTCAAATATATTTTAATTTGACCCACATTCATATTTTTCTTTAAAGGCTTAATACGTGCTACACAGAGCTTTGCAGACCCACGTTTACTTGTTGTAGCTGTGGATGACAGTAAAGTGTCCACTCTTGTTTTTGTGGATGCTGTTGTTGGTTCTTTAGCTTAACCCCTGCTGTGGAGAAGAGAGAAATCAGACCATACTTACAAAGACTGTTTTTGTAATGAAGTGAAGCACAGTTGTGCTTCTCATCCCTGACTTTGCAGGTAGCTGTGGTTCAGGGGGGTAGAGCAAGTCATCTACCAATCAGATGGTCGGTGGTTGGATCCCCAGCTACAGCAGTCGGCATGTTGAGATATCCTTGGGCAAAATACTGAACCCCGAGGTGCTCCTGGTGCATCCTTTTGAGTGTAAGTATGTGTGTAAATGTTAGACGAGGCCCTTAGGTATGAAAAGAAGCACTTGTGTGAATGTGCAGAAGATTGGATGAATGAGGCTAGTAGTAAAATGCACTCTGAGTGTTCTGAGTACACACTTCTTCATCATCATGGCGAACTGTTAAAACAAACTTTTTTAACCAATCAGAATTTAATCGACACAAAGACTGTTGCTGTTTGTTCACATAGTCTGATTTCAAAAACACATAACAGCAGAATCAATATTTAACCAAGCATTAACAGGATAATCAACGTCAACATCTCGACCGACAGACTTTTTATCTTTTGTAACAACAGCTCACTATTTTCAGAAGTATTTCTGTCATTTAAACACTACATGCTGCAAATTATTTTACCATCTGCCAAAAAAAAAAAAACTTCAAATTTTTAGCACCATTTAATAAAAGGGGGCAAATGTTTTTAAATATCGCACCAACATTAAGCCAATAATCAGTGAATGTTTAGTATAAAGTGTATTTGCAGCTTCATCCTCATTAGGGAACTCTACATACGTATACATACAGTATTGGTATTTTGCTATTTGAGATCCTGCTGCACTGAGCAGATCTGCAGGGCCAAGGTGAAGGTCACAGCAGGCTGAGTTCCCGCCAGAGTTAGAGGTAACCTGAACCAAGAACTGCAACACAAGAGAGCACTCACAATCTCCAGCCTGAGTGTGAAATGAAAAATGCCTGCCCTTGTGCTAGTGTGAACGGAGGGCTGAGGAAACACAGGCACATTTTTGACATACGAGCAAAGGGAATTGACTGACTTTGTTGGAGATAGGCTGATGCTCTTCTTTTTTACAGTAAATGCTTTTAATGTCTATCAGTTCTACTACTGAGCTCAGTTTCGTGAGTTTTGTTTACACCTTTGTGCACGATTAGGCGTTTGTTAAATTAAATTCAACCCTAAATCCCATTGTCAATAAACAGTCACGTAACATTTCATCTTGACATTATTGGCATGCTCCTTCCACTTTACTTCACTGTATCAAATCTATGTATCAATTTCACTGATAATGAGAGTTCAGCAAGCTTAATATTCATTATGTTACAATTACGGTTTACTATACTGCCAAAAGTATTCGCTCGTCTGCCATCACAAGAATATGAACATAAGCAACATCCCATTCTTAATCTACATTAATTATGATGTTATCCAACCATTTGCAGCTATAACAGATTTAACTCTTCTGGCTTTCCACAAGGTTCAGGAATGTGTTTGTCATGATCTGTGTGCATCAGGCAGGAATGGAGGACCCAATATGCAGACTAACAGAGGCGAAAAATGAACTCAAACTCAGCTTTATTGATAGATGACAGAAAAACAGAAAACTAGCTAAACTGAGAATTAAAAAAAAAATAAAACAGGCAGGCTGGCAGACAGAACACATAGTATTGTATGAGGGAGACTGTGATGCTGGACAGAAGAAAACAAAAGGCTTAAATACACAGGGAATGATGAGGGTACAGGAAACTCATGGGGATCACAACTGGGGCAAGTTACACACAACGAGACAGAGGACGCAAAGCTAAGCATAACACACGAGACAAGGTACCTTCAAAGGAAGAGAAGTAAAGCAAAACATGGCACACACAGTTAGGAGACTACCAAAGTAAAACAGGAAGTAACAGGAACACACATAGAGGAGCAGACAGACACACAGAGACATGACTGGAGAAACATGACGGACAGGGAGGAACAGAATGAAACATGAGGGAAGCGAGACAACAAAGATAGCCACAGCCACACAGAGGGCAAAGACACAAGGGGGAAGCTAATAATCAAAAAGCTAAACAGAATAACCTAGGTACTAAAGAATCAACTCAAGACTACCAAAGAGGACTTAAACATAAATTTAAAACAAAATGACAAAAAGAGAGGAAAACCGCTGGGTCAAATGACCCGGGATAGTGACAGTGTTTGTGGCAATTTTTGATTATTCTTCCAAAATCCGTCACTTTAGAGAGCACGTCTCCACTGCTCAAGAATCCAGTGGCAGCGAGCTTTACACCACTGCATCTGACACTTTGTATTGTGCTTGCTGATGTAAGGCTTGGATGCAGCTCTTGGCCATGGAAACCCATTCTATGAAGCTCTCTGTACCCTGTTGTTGAGCTAATCTAAGCGTCACATGAAGTTTGGAGGTCAGTAATGAATAGCTCTGCAGAAAGTTCCCGACCTCTGTTCACTATGTGCCTCAGCATCCTCTGGGATTTTACGTGGCCTACCACTTCCTGGCTGAGCCGCTGTCGTTCCCAATAACTTCCACTTTGTTATTTGTTATAATAACACCAACATTTGGAATATTTAATAACAAGGAAATTTCATGAGTGGACTTGTTGCACAGGTGGCATCCTACCATGGTACCACAACATTCGCTCACAAATGTTTTTAGAAGCAGTCTGCATGCCCACTTGCTTGATTATGTCTATCTGTGGCCACAGAAGTGACAGAAACACTTAAACTCAATGAGTCAGATGGGTGGAATATTTTTGGGAATATAGTGTAAGGTAGATATGGTGTACAATAAGGTTACCCTCAATTATTAATAAAAGATAGCATCCGAGCCGGCTCTGGAGGAGTGCACCAGGCTTTTTATCATCACTGATGTCATCAACAGAAAGTTAAAGTTTTGGAGTGAGACGTTACTGATGAAATCATGGATGACCTCAGGTAAAATAGCGGGCCTTTTCATCAGGGGGTTTGACAGCGGAGTGACTCATGTTGTGCTTTGATGCCCTACGGAGGCATGCAGAGCAACAGTCAGAAACACTTTAACAAAATGGCGCTCCTCTGTGTAAAACCCCAGTCAGCTTGTCCCCTGCTTTTGCTGCCTCTCAGGGGAGATCTACAACAGTAACACAAACTGGCAGATAAGTCTCAACAGTTTAGAATTTGCCACAATAATGATAGCCTCAGCTTCTGTGCTATTTGGCCTCCGCAAGCAAGAAAAACTGTTCGTGAACTAAGCGCCCTTATACAAACACGGGGATGCTTTTAAACTATTTATAGTAACTTTTCTTTTTCTTAATGTAAGCTTGGGACAGTCATTTTTTCCTAACGCTTTTTTATTGTTGACATTGTTGTAAATTGTCTTTCTCCTTCTCCCTGATATAGCAGAGCCTTATTACTGAAGAGATACAGTTTAGGTTAGTTCATTTCTTTTACTGTGACAGCAGGTAACAGAAAACAGAGCTGTAGGTTTGAGAGACGCTGCCAAAACCCAAGCTGCATGTGTGTTAAGTTTTATAAGAAGAGGATGTGGCCTTTGTTTAGACAGGGGGCATCCTGCGCTGGAAAAACGAGCGGGAGCGCGTCTCGAGATCACAGTGTCGCAATGTGAAAGAAGCCAGACATCCATTAATATTCTGTAGGTTATTCACAACTGTCCCGTGTTTACGTCAGTTCGTGCTTAAGTAAGTTTCTGTTTTAGGGATGCTGCGTGTAAACCTTGTTAATGTGGGAACAAAACTTTTCAAACATTTAAAGAACTGTTATTTATTTGTTATAGTCGCAGGCCTCAAGCAACAAATCCAATCATAGAGGATGAAGCTAAGCACATCTGGATGCTGGAGAATGCTTTTATATGTCCTCCAATTTTCTCCAGACAGCACAAAGTGGTATAATTATTCATTTATACTAGATATTTTTCATCTTTATACTTATTCTACAAAATCAGGAGGATAAAATAGTACTTACTAACTGACTTGACTTGACACAAAAATCTGTCGGTAGTAATAATAAAATACTATGTTTAATAAAAATGAATAACATAAAAACCTTATCACACCATGATCTGATGTAAGTTTTATGCCACAGCTGGCCTAAATTCATAGTAGTGGTAATTACTCGAATCGTTTTGTTGTTTCTAAAAAAGCTCTTAAATGAAAATTATATTTTAATGTTGAAATATAATCGTTGCCCCCCTTCTTTTTTTTAACAAAAAGCTAAAATGAAAATAGTAAAACACACACATGATTATTTTTTTATTAAAAGCCAAATTAGTTATTTCTTGCATTCAGTAACAGAAATAAAAAGTGTCCTATTGGCTAGACATTATGCTTAACTACAGTAATTTCGGACTAGACAGAGAAGTCCAGCTCAAATTTGAATATAAAGTTCAACAAGTTTTAAACACATTTTTGACAGATTTCCTAAAAATTTGGCTTTTCTTGTTTTCATGAGACGTGGTCTAATTAATATCTATTATATTTCTCTGTGCTGTACTTGTATTACAATAATAGGAAGATAAAGTAGTACTTAGTTAATGTTAGTTTAACATTCATTCAGTGGTAGTTAGCACTGTCTGAGCAAGGTACCGTCCATACAGTATTATTATTAAAGGTGATAAGGGCCGTTCGGTGTTACTTAAAACTTACATAATATAAGTAACACTAACATAACATGTTTATTTGTAATACAGTGGTTTATAAAAGTAAAAAGAACCAAATACAAAGGCTTCATTTACTGCAGAGGGATACTAATACCTAACAAAATACTAATGGCATTTACTTTACTGGAGAAAAAAAAGGGGGTAAAAAATCCAGCAAAACATTTAACTCAGTACGTTTCTGAGATTTTAAATCCTTATTATCGTTCTTATATCAAAGAGAAGATAACAAATGTATGTGCACATCTAGCAAGGAACCACTCGATTAACTTTTGTAATATTTAGATTAAAAAAAGATCGTACAACTTCTTTGCAACATCCGAATTTATGGCCACTTACTGGTCTTATTGCAGACAGTCTGCACAATGACTTGTGTCTGGTTTTACCTCTGACCCTTTCTCTCTAGTCTCAGGTGGAGTTGTTGGAGTGGCTCTGCTTTGCTGACCGCCCTGCACAGAGTCTCCTTTCCATACATGTTGTGCGTTATGTAATTAGGCTCCTGGTAATAAAACTCCGGATGGTACATCTTGTTCTACACCAAATCATCCTTGCCATTATGGTGCTAATCAGGCCCTGCTTGTTACCTGGCAGTGTTTGTCCTATTTGCTCTGTAACTCCTTGGATTTATCTTCTTCCTAGTTCTTTGCTTGGAGCCTGACCTGAAAACCTCTCCTTCTAGATCTTCACTTATGCCTAGAAGACTTGCAATAACTTTCAGCCAAACCTGTCACCTCTAGTCCTTCTTCTCCCATTCCCTGCAGGGAAATGACTTACCTGCTCTCCACCTGCCTGCCCACGCTCCACCTCCATTTCCTCGTCAGTCACGGATTTGACCCTGCAAATCGTATACCCCTCTGGAGTTCCTGTTCAGGAAAACAAACAAGTAAGCCACTGGAAGTTCAGCTCAGTCCTCATTAGCAAGGTTCAACTCACCTTGGCAGTTGCCAACATCTTCCCTGGCAGAGTTTCCGGTCACTGCCCTGTGAAATATTCACCCTCCCCATTCACTCACAGTTGGTTGCAAAAACTCACCTGCCTTTCAATAAAGCTTCTAAAACTGCTGACAGTTATTTCAGTCTGCTCACTGAGTCCACTTTAAGGCCAAAGTTGACAAAGCAGGATTCAGAATTCAGTTTTTGTGCTGATCTGATTAATGGTATGTTCTTTTCATGCAATTAAATTATGACCTGAGCTTCCTTTAAGTCCCCTTGCATTGCTTGGATCTGCTTTTGACCAACCAACTCTAAGCTAATTTAAAGTGCAGTTAACATAACTAACCTTGAATAAACACTGAGATCCAAGATCCCCCTAGCAGGTAACCACGGGTATGGTTCCAATAAGGAGACCACTGAGATCATTCGGATGGGTGTGTTTCTATCATTGTCTTCATTAAAGTCATATTAATTTGAGAGACTAGGTTAGAACAAATTGTATATATAAATGAAAATCAACTACAATTTCAAGCCTGAAAATAATAACTGGATGACTCGTTGGAAAGTTGGATGAAATATAAGTTCATAAACTCAAGGGCATGGTTAGAGATGACAGAAGATGACGGGAGTAAAGTCATTAGTCTACATGGCTGGTGCTCAGCATGATGTTAACCCCAGGGAGTGACCATTTCTTAGTGATGCCTTCCTCCAATTTCCAAAAGATGAGTCATCATGGACCCAAGTAACTAAAAGGGCAAATAAGATTCACACGTGGTCTGGCCTAGCAGCACGACAGTCCTTGGTGAGACACAAACTTGCATCAAGTCAGTTAAAACTTTGATTCTCCTGGCAGTGACTGTCTCGCAGGTGTCCTCTGTTCAAATGCATCTTTCTCTCTGTGTGCTGCCTAACCAACACCTCTGTGCAGTCTTGCAGATGTATGAACACGTGCCATCTGTTTGCACATGACTGTGATGCATGTATGAGTCTTCACTATATGCCTACTTAAGAGTGAGCCCGTTGCCCTGAAGGTAAGCCGGTGGAGGCTGCGACATTTCCCCTCACCCTACCGTCAGATGTTGCTCAGCTGTTGTCTACATGGCTTCATACGGTCGGGAAAGCAATGTCCCTCCTGTCCCTCCTCAGCACACCAACACACCCCAGTGACCCAACCGGGGTTAAAGGTCGGCACAGAGCCTACAGCTAGCATCAGAACAGTCACTTTGAAAAAGTTTCCTTGTCCCCCCTTTCGACAAGTGAAAAAGCAGGCTTTTAGTAAGTTGGACAGCAGTATTTGCCTGTGACCGTTTGCATTTTTCACAAAATTTGATTTTAGCTACGTATGGCATAAGTATGGTTTTGAGATTCTATCATTAAGATGAAAAAGATGCTTGCCTGGATCCAGAACTTTCCATCTGACTGATTCACCAGGCAATGTAACACTAAACAGTGGTTTCTTCATTTGAAAAAAAAAAAAAAAAGCAATCTATCCAATGAGTGCTGCACCAGAATGAGCAATTATCCAATCTGTGCCATGACAGGGAACATTACTTTGTATATGGTACCCTGGAGACATCACTACTTAGCGACAAATGGAGGAATATACCAAACTGTTTTTACTCCGCTCCGTTTCAGTCTTAAAACCCCAACAAATCCTGTATGCTGTACGTAAGGATAAACGCATCAGCGTCAACCTGAAATGCTTTTAGCTTCAGGCAGATACATTTGTGTCCAGTGATCTGTTTGAGAAACGCAAATATCCTTGCCTATGTACATCAGCCCAAGCGGATGCTTCACTGGATTAAAATGAAAAAACAAAAACAAAAAACAGGATAAATATGATAGTTCTGTAGGCTATCAGATAAGTGCTGTGTCTCATGGCTACATAATCAAAAAATGCAGTGACTTTTTATGTATATTGAAGTTACTTAAATGTAGCATTTTGGCCTTCACCTGTGCAGAAAAGAAAGTTCTCCTCTAACTTGCATTACTTTGAGGATATTTAATGAAAATCCAGTAAAAATCAGTTTGAATTTGAAAAACAGTCCAGTTTAGTGATGATACTCTTTCTTGTTGAAATGGGCCTCAGACTCATAGACACTGCTTTAAAAGTTGGCTTTTGGGTGGGGGTGGGGGCAATGGCAGTGTTTCATTAGATATCAAATTAGTTTTATGTCTGGATAACTTGGCCATAGGCAGTCCAAGCAGCTCACACCTGTCTGGTGATCAGTAATTACAGCTAAAATAATAAGCACATAGTGTGGCAAGTTATTACCAGAGTGAGTGCCATAAAAAAGAATAAAAAATACAAAGGATGACTGGACAAGGATGACTGATGGATGTATCTCAAAATCTCTTTATACATAACTAAAATTTTTCTGATAATAAATTCAGCGATCACCAGATTAATGCATTTGCATGTTAACGTTTGCTCAATGACACTAAATAAAAATTAAAAAATGAGGATAGTACCGGAGCAAATGCAAAAACAAACAAACCAAAAAAACTAAATCAATAAAATAAATCAATGAAAGAACAAATGAGACATTTTAATTTGATTAAATACTAAACCAACAATGCTAAAATTGTTATATGGATTCATGCAATAATATTGGAGGCATACCCTCATTACCCACCCCCATTTTAAATTTGAATTAGTGTTATTGCTACAGGTGTATAAAACCAAGTTCTTTGTTCTTGTTGTGTCTAGTATTTGTATTCTCAGGTTTCCTTGGTTACAGATATAGGGTTCTTGCGTTATCCTGCCTCCCCTGTGTCTGGTGTTTTGTGACTTCCTGCTTTATTTTGTTAGTCTTCCTCTCATGTGTGTTACGTTTCAGTTTGCTTCCCCTATATTGTCTTCCTTGATTGTTACCAGCTGTTCCCCCACCTGCTTCCTATCCTGCCGTTATCCCGTGTGTGCATTTATTGTTTCTGTCTCCCTTTGTTCTTTGTTGTGTCATCCCTCATTTGCTCTAACTGTGCACCCTGTGAGTTCTGTGTTATTTCTTAGTGAAAGACTTTTTAGTTTTTGTTTAGTCTAATTTCCCTGTTCTGAATCTTAAATCCCATTAAGCCAGCAATAAAGCCGTTTCTGAGTTTCCCTATCATTTCTGGCATCCTCCAATTTGGATCTTAAGTCTGATAGCAAATGTTTTTTTATTCACATTTTGTGATGTATGGATTCAACTCTACCCCCCAGGCTTGCCAAGAATTCGGAGAGCATTTTTAAAAAGACATCATAGAGATATCCTGACCCAAAGCATAACAATTTGTGTTATTTGTGCTTTATGTACAAAAACATAAGTTTTTCAAGTTCTGTCTTGATGATTTCTAGCAGTGGATCCTTTGGGTCCTGAAGGTTATTAGGGGGAGTCTCCATGGGTACGTCTGGTTCAATTGGTCTGGGATCTGGGGACTATAAAAGCCAAGTTGTTGCCTTGGGTGTTCTGATGTGATGATGTATACCGTCCTGCTGGGGCAGGAAGCTGCCATTGTGCTTACAGGTAAAATTTAAGTAAATAGTTCATGTAAAAAACATACACAAGATTAACAAAATCCAAGGTGTATCCCAGTGTTACAATGAAAAAAAAAGATGGACAATGCCATTCACTTCCCCTCTCTGCAGCAAACATACATCAACCTAGGTACCACTGCTTAATTAAGGGGATCGGCAGAGTCATTAAGATTCGTTTTCTGGACATCATGAATCGATTTATGGATGAAGGTTTTACTGCTTTTATCCACAGTTACTGAACTTATTTGGTTTGAAACAAAGCGATTGAGCAGCTAACTCACAGAGCAGTCACATAAAACTGTCTGGATCAACGTATTGCTCACAATTACGTTATTTACAATGATTAATATTTATTTATTAACAATAATAATAATACAATCTATACCTGTTCCCTTTCCTCTGATTGATTTGTGCGGCTAATAACATTGATCAATTTAAGGCATAGCTGTGTTAGACTGAAGACACTCCATGCTTTCAGGTTATCAATGGAGCCTTTAGGCTACTAATCCATGATACATGTTAGAGACACGATTGAGTGAAAGAGAAACAACATCAAAGATGAAACCGAGAATAAAAACCCCATCCTGCGGTGGCCTTAATCCTTCAACACCTGCGATTTGAAGCACACTCCTTTGATGTTGTTGGTTCAGCTGGAGAGAAAGCGACTTGATAGAGGGAGAGAGAAATGTGTGGATAATAGGCTGCTCATTTAACACAGAACTAAACTGAATGCAAGTTAAAGTGACAGACCAGTGTGGATAGAAAATGAAAGCTTCAGTGATGTAACGGCAGGATGGTTTACTGATCCATCTTACTGATAAACTGCTGTGCTGGGACTGCTGACTGGATATCTGGTAATATCTGGAAGCAGTATATAAAATTCAGAGACAGCAACTATTCATAAAGACACTCAGCTTGTCTGAGACCTCTGGACACTATTTTATACACATCCCGTCATCATCGAGACCTCTCTGTGCTGGAAAATCTCCTCACACGAGAAACACCTCTACAGCCCCCACGTGGCAGAGAAGTCAGTGACAAGTGTACTTCTTTCCTCCTCTCCTATTGTTTCATCTTGATTTATAGGTATTCTGCTGATTATTTAAATTCTTCTGGTCAATGTGCTTCATTGAACATTTGACTTCATATACCACCTTAAATTCCTTTGTAATTGTAGCTTATATATATATTTTGTAGTGCTACTGTTTGTTAACAGTCTGAATGGCCCAGGGGAAGAAGCTGTTTGTGAGCATGGAGGTGTGGGACCTGATTGGCCTGAGGCACCGGCCATAGGGCAGCAGGTCACACAGGTGGTGATCAGAGTGTGAGGTGTCACCTGTCACGGCTCTGGTTTTCCTGAGACAGGAGGAGGTGGCGATGGCCTCCAGGGGGGCAGAGGGCAGCCAATGATTTTTTGGACAGTGTTAATTACCCGCTTTGAAGCCTTCCTGTTCTCAGTTGAGGCTCCTGCGTACCAAACATCCAGGGCGTAGGAGCGCACACTCTCCACTGCTGAAGGCCAGCAGAAGCATCTGGTCCAGGTGAGATCGGAGATGTGGGGTGCCCAGAAACCTGAAGGTAGAGACAAATTTATAATAAGAGGGGAGTGGGCCTGTCTGTGCCTCCTGAAGTTTATACGTTCTTTTGTTTCAAGGACGTTCAGGTTCATGTCATTTTCTGACCACGATCTGGACAAATTCTCCACCTCCAGTACGCTGTCTCATCTCCATCAGAGATGAGTCGAACCACGGTGGTATCATCGGCATACATAATGATGACGTTGGTTGGGTGGGTTGGTGTGCAGTCAAAGGTGTATGTGGTGTACAACAGGAGCCTGAGAACACAGCACTGTGGGGTTCCGGTGCTGAGTGATGGGAGGAGTGCACTTTCGATGGGAGTGCTGTGACGCTGCATGTGTGTGTATGTGCTGCC
>VUQR01034829.1:14322-30733 GCA_015108515.1 Hemichromis elongatus
GTGCCATCTTCAAAAAAAAAAAAAAAAAAACCTAAGTAAGTTGGTTATGTACTACCATTTAACTGCTCTCTAACAGAAATGTGGAAATAGCCAATCATGTGACAAGTTCGATTTAGACACTGCAAAGACTTTCCTACACAACCATCTCTAGGTTTTACAATGAAAAGATCAAAGAAAGAGAAGCCACCCTGCAAGGAGCAGTTTTCTGGGTGAAAATGCCTTATTGATGTGATCACAGGAGAATGGGCATACTGCTTTGATAGGAAGGTAACAGTCGCTCGAAGAACCAGTTGTTACAACCAAAGTATGCAGAAGAGCATCTCTAAATGATTCCAACGTGACTGAACTCAAATGTCTTCCACAGTTACCAGATCTCAGTCCAACAGAGCACCTTTGGGATGTGGTGGAACGGGTGATTAACATCATGCTGCCAGCAAATCTGCATTAACTGTGTCACGCTTTCATGTCAATACAGATCAAAATCTCTGAGGAATGTTTCCAGCACTTTGTTAATTCTGTGTCATGTGAATTAGGACAGTTTTAAAGGCAAAAGGCGGTCCAACCCAGTGCTAGCAATGTGTACCTAACAAAGTGGCAAGCACGTGTATACCGTCCAGTTAATCTAGATAATGATTATTAGATGAATAAAATGAAAATGAATAGTTACAGGCCTAAAAATAACAACAACAATACACTAACTATGGCAATACTGCTCAAAACTCCAGGCTAGCACACAAAGGAACAACATCAAGAGGGTCAGAGCGGAGATGGATGAGCTCTGGGCATTCAGCTCTGCTACCACGGACCATTTTTCTGTCCAGCATGAGTGTCACTGAAAGGACAAAATCAGGACATGAAGCAAACGGGAAGGAGAAAAACCCTGTATTTATTTATTATTCATTTATTTACATATCTGAGATTTTCTGAATAATTTCTGGAGAACAAACAACAACAAGGCCAGAGTCGAAGAAAAGAACGGCATGTGTAAAATATAAGAGTGAAAACGAAGGGGCACCGGGATAATACATCTCCAGATTAATTAGATATGCAAAACAAAAAACTCAAAACAGTCATGAAAATCTTTTTAAAATTTTTCATTGTATAAAATAGATGAGATCTTTATTTTGCACATGTTGTCCAAGATGGATTTTGTAGTCCAAACATATTTCATTAGGTTGCTAAAGAATAGCCTTCTGTCACTCTACTAATCAGATAATCAGCTGGCTGCTTCAGTTCCCTATTTAGGGATTTAAGAAACAATTAGATTTAATCCACACAAATAAAACCCCCAATGTAACAAGTAGTCAATTATACATATCATTATTGCTGCTGTTTCATTTGATGTGGATTCATTTTATGTGGGAAGAGAGAGATTCTCATGCATCTCCTGCTTCCCTGCACATGTTAAACCTCAGTGCATGTACCATCAACCAGCCCCTCTTTCCAGTGCTTTGTTCGAGCAGGTTGTTGGGGGAAGGTTGGGAAGAAATACTGGGTGTGGCTTCACTGTTGTCATGGCAACAGAGTTATCACTGCCTTTAATCTGCTTCGCCAGCTCCTTTACGGAGGAGTGGAGAAACTCATCCGCCAATAACAATATACGTGCGGGGCTGGTGATGCACATCATTAGTGCTTATTGGTAAAATATATCAGCTAAGCCAGCTGGCTCAGGCGGAGCCTCTGTGCATGCGTGTCATGTCTGACATACCAGTGCAAAGCAAGAACTAAGCACACACATGGAGAAGCAGGAGCTTGGTGGTTTTCCAAGCAATTTCTTTGCATAGACATGTAATAGCATTGGATGAAACCCATTCCAATGTGCCACTATCAATATTCCGGATTTATGCCAGCAGCAATGTGTGAATAGTGCTGTCCAGGATGCAGGAATTTCTTCCATATAAAGCACAAGGTTACAGGTTATTAGTTGCCACATACAGAGTCAATAGACTCTGCGCGTGTGTCCATGTAATAGCACTGAAAAGATGACCTGTAGACAACCCCAGCAAGGAGGTTAAACAACACAAAGCAGAGAAGCTCCTGTACATACAGTCCATCTGCACTGCTGTCAAACATATGTCTACAAGCCTTAGTGTACCTCATGATGTTACTGTGTGCAAGTGGGAAGCAAGAGAAAACTGACAATATAAAAATATAACCTATAGCATTTACCTACCTAAACGAGGTCAGGATGAATCAGACATCTACTACAAATGTAGCTGCATTCACAGCCAGGTTTGCTATCAAGGGGTTGCTGAATTTAGACAGTCATAGTCAGTGGCAGCTTCTGTGGGCTTAAAAAGCACCAATCAAAACTGCTTAATTAAAGCAGGCTTATGCGTATTGTGTATTGTCAGACTCAGTAGTTAACAGCCATCTAATATGGACTGTTACTGTATAAAATGTTGCTAATATTACCATCTAGTGTTAAACTACAGTACTGCAGAAATTGCTGTGCCATACATTAATAGTCCATTTTAAAGGGCTGAGAACATGCTATAGTTTAAGTATAAACCTTTATCAGTTAAGTTGTGTTCATTGAGGGTTTTGGCTACAATGACACCGGGGTGGGGGGAGGGGATAAGCTAAAATAATTTATTATTAGAATCTATTGAAAAAATAAAATTCAAAAGAAATGTAACTGACAAGGATTAAAAAAATTCTGGTAATATTTTCATGGCTCAGGCTTCAATGGCATAAGAACAGATGTTTGTTGTGTATTTTCCTTTACAAAACAACAAGCCTTACAATTCTGAAAAGTAAAGTTGGGGAATGAAAGTGCATTACGAGCCCAGAATGTATATATTTATTCATATTATTTTTAACAACAACATGCTTAAGTGTTGGTATTACAGTACTGTGTGTTTAAAAATGGTCATAAAAGAGGTTACATATACTATATTTTAATGCAGGATTAAGATCAGGATTGTACTTTATAATGCAAACTCAAGTGAGCTTCACACTTCATTTTTACCTCGATGTGGCTTTACAAATACAAGTAAGAAATAATGCTAAATACAAATGGTCAATTCTAGGTTCTTTACCTGTAAAATGTGGAGCACTAAAGAACAGGCGAAGCCCATAACTCATCTGTCTTTCTTCTTCGTAGTGTGTAGGTCAGGGCTGTCAACATAAAGCCTGGAGGCCAGACTTGGCTTGGAAAAGATTCCAATCTGGACCGTATAAAGGAGGGCATAAATTCTGGATTTTTAGATTTTCTTTTTACAAGTTTTCCTGCCGATGACTTCTCCCATAGCCATTCATATTACACCAACGTAACCGATTACTTATTTTTGGTTGTTTTTTTCCACAATCCAGCATTGAAGTTTTCTAGTATGCCTGGTGCATCCCTTTCTGTTTCTCTCTTTGTTACATTTAGTAAGCAAATAAAAAACAGCCACTTAATACCTTTCATTCAGTCAGTCAGATATGGTAATAGTATAAATTACATTGAAAATTTTTGATTTTTTAAAAATGATTTAACAGAGCTAACTAAGCTCACTAGATTGGGAAACTGTAGAAATTGAGAGATTCTACAGTTTCTTTCTCTAAGCCAGCGGTCCCCAACCCCCGGGCCACGGACCGGTAAGGTTTTCAGGGTTTTTATCCTAAACTCGGTTTCACTGGGTCTTTTCCCGTGTTGTAGTTGTGTGGCGTTTCCTAAGCGACCAGAGAGCATTAAGGGACAGAAAGGAGTATGCTACTCTAAATGTTGTTGGCGCATTTCAGGAGGAGGCTGCTAATAAAGTTACACAGTGAATTCACGTTGTTATTATTATATTTACAAAATAACACAGTCTTTGTCTTGGTTGTATCATTTTATTTTGTTGTATTTATCCGCGACACCTTAAAGGTCGGTCCGTGAAAATATTGTCTGACATTAAACCCTGGCGCAAAAAAGTTTAGAGACCGCTGCTCAAAGCTTAAACATTTCCTACAGTTTTCTACAGCATTTGAATGCAACAGAGCATTTTGAGCGCCAAACTCCGGTTGTGGTGGCTTAGAAGGCAGAGGAGGAGTTCGATTAGAAAATATAAAAACAGATGAAAAACAAGCTACACTAATAGTAGTTAAATCGTAGTTTTCTGGCTATGTTTCGCCATAAGAGTGCCTGGTTTTCTAGCAGTGTGCCACAGACCTGTCACATGTTTTGGAGTAAGTAGCCTGCTCTTAGCTTTGGTTTATGCTAACTATCCAAATAAACTTAACAACAACAAAAAACGGTTTCCAGAATTATCTTCAAGATGCTGCTGTCATAAGCTTAGTTTAAAGTAACAAAATCTTGATTTAAAAGGACCTGTAGTACTGTGCACAATACTTGCCCTGACACTAATGTCTTTATTTTTTTTTTTACTTTTTTTTGTATTTTTTAAGAAACACCTTTGTTAGCTTGTTCTGATCGCTTTTTATCTCCTAGCTTCAGAGGGGGGCTCCGTTGCTCATTGGAGGACAGCGGATTACCTTTTCAGTGAAGTTGCTACATGCCCTGATACTCTTAGGTTAGCATGCTGAGCTGAAAAGCTTTACATTTATCATCCTCCAAAGCATTTGTGTTTGTAAGGCATTTTTCCACAATCCATTTAAAGCTTAACACATAAATTCTGTTTTTCAGGATCTTTGAGAGCAAGGATTACCTCTGGAACAAGCTGACGGTATTTCATAGCTTGTTTCTGTCCGCCTGTGAAAAGAGGCAGAGTGTGAAGTCTGTGAGCATTGGCCATTATGTGCTACCTCCAGCCTCCGTACAAGATGGTAAGGATTAATTTACGCTTATTATTTTGTTGTGATTAAGCAATACTGAGTCCTTTGTAGATAAGACTGAGGGGTTGAGAGATAATAATAAATAAAAAAGAGATGCTGACAGATATTGACTTAACTTAAAGTTTGTTTACTGCTTTTTCTGGACATTTGATAAATAAAAATTTAATTGTATGAGTGGATAAATAAACTAAAACAGTGTTCAAAAAATTATATAGTACTAATACAATATTATATAAGTTAATTTATTTGTGCAGGAGGACCAAAACCTCTTTTTTTTAAATGAAGTGAAAAACCTTGAATTATTTTCTACACAAACCTCTTTAGATTTTTGCCTCTTCGTTTTAAAAAAATTGGATCATTTTTCCTCAGGTTCCTAAAAACATTTACAAGAACTGCCACTTTTTGAGTGGTTCAGCTCAAAAATTGTCAACCTGTCATGACATGGGAAACAGCTTCTCATTTATGTATCGTTTCAGAGGTGAGAAAACGGTTTGGGCGGCTGATTTGGGAGCGAGAAAATGAGCAGTCAGCGGAAGAGGTATGGACAGCAGCGAGATAAATTACACACAGGTTATGCCTGTAATTACTGTTTCCACACTAATGTGTGTGAGATGCTGAAACTGTTAGCCAGACAGGTCCTCTGTTGATCATGCAGACTGTCATACAGAAACATGCCACACTCCCTTTGTGATAAACCCGTATACACCGTTTGTGGCTGAGATGCTGTTATTTCCATTTTGTTATAATGCCACTAACTGCTGTTTGTGGAATATTTAAAGGGGACATGAAATGCTAGACATATAAAGGTTAATTTACTCTATTGAGCCCTGCTCTCAAAAACTGATATAGATGTCAGTCTGGTGACTCAAACAAACTCTCCTCCCTGTTCTCATTTATAAAGTGCTTTACAATCCCGAACATTACGGCCAGCTATTGGATTTTCCAGTTTGAGTGCAGCTAGCCAAACAGCGACTAGCCGATTACTACTAAAGACACAGGCAGTATATCTCAGTTTCTTAACTGAAAACTCACCGTTGCAGCCAGGGACAGCACGAAAGTGATGCCCTTAAGCTGATTTTTAGTATCCTTATTTCCTCGTCGATTTTGTCACTAGTTAGCGCACAAAAACGAATGGAAGTGTCACGACCAGGTGGCCGGGGGCATGAGAGAGGACTCGGGTGCAGATAACACTCGGGAGCATGAAATGCAATTTTAAGTGAAGCTTTATTGCGAGTGTGACAAAGCGAATGGCAACAAAGATTGTTGTGGTGTTTACAGAAAGCAAACAAAAAGCAAGAACTTCAAAACTCACTCTGATGGAAATCCTAATTTTGCTAGGCGTTTTTAACACTTAACAAGAAACTAAGGGGATAACTGGTGAATATTTACAAGCTATGTGAGTTGATGCTTAGAACAAAGAGGGCCGTCAGTGTGATGAGAATAAACAAACATAACAGAGAGTCAATATGCTACTAAATCTACTCACTTCTGTGAGTCACTGGGAATGTTCACGTGAGCCAAGATAGAGGTCAAAGTCACAATAGGAGCGGGGAGTCCTATGAGGGGGGTCTTTGGCTGCCAGGGATGTGGAGCAGGGAACCAGGCACTGGGTAGCAATCAGAGTAGGAACCGTGAGGCTAAATTATTTCGGCAGTTTGCGTTGAAGACCTCAGAGTCACTACTGCAGAGAGAAATAATGTTGACAGCGGCCAACCGACTTGCAGTAATTTGCAACAGTTTTACTCTTCACAGTTGGGGAAGACGCTCAGAGAGGGAGGCGGTCTGAGTGAGACAGGTTAAGCAATTCACAATAGATCCGTAGCAGGAAGAGCATCTTGCAGGGAGGCATGTGAGTTGTAGTATGTACACCATGAGTCAACCAACAGCTGAATCCGCAACAGGAGAAACAAGCATCCAATTTCTACAAGATCCTTCTGCAAGCAAAAGAGAGCACAGTCGCATCAAACCAATGACAAGACTTAACTCTTAACTGTGGCCAACTTCACTAACTGTTGTTGGCAGATAATCCCACAAAGAATGTTTGCGAGCACTGGTCTTATAAAGCTGCCTGCTCAATTACTCCCAGGTGCTACCTGTCAAACGCTGACGCGTCCACTCCGCCCAGGGGCGGAGCCACCGAGCATTGTGGAAAATGCCAGCACTCACCCAGATCCTGACAGTAAGTCTATTAGCCCCAACCAACCAACAAACCACACTAAGTCCCAGTCTGTACTGACAGAAGATGACGCTGATGACGGATGACAGACCGTTACATCTAAGTCCGTTTTTGAGAGCAGGGCTCTATGATGTAAATGATCCTTTATGTATGTTGCATTTCATGTCCCCTTTAATAGCGACGAAATTTCACATCTGAACGTTTTGCGCGCATGGCATCCTATCACGGTACCATGCTGAAATTTATTAACTTCCTTAGATTGGCCCATTCTTTCACAAATGTTTGACATTTGATAGATGACCTACAGTCAATTTACATCAATGAAAGCCTGGATTGGTTGGCCTCTGTGCTTTGTGTTACAGGTAATGGGATTTAAAATAATTAAACTTAATTAGAGTAACTTCTGTTTTACAGCACTCCCTGAAAAGTTTTAATTGCCCAACAGACGATGAGTTCAGTGAGGAAGAAATCAGTGTAAGGTAGTATGTGGGCTTGATATTGTGATTATGATTTTAAAAAATGTAGACTGACTACTAAACTAATAAAGCCTCCATCACTCTGTTGGCAGTTCTGGGATATCTGACGCTGACTCATCAAAAAATGGAGCACCACTGTTTGATCATATGCAAAAATATCCAGTTAAAAGCATGATTACAGGTGAAGTATTGTTAGTTACTGTTCTTTTCACAGTTTGTTATCGACCTGTATCAAAGGTCTAGTGTAATAATAGATTATTTGACCGGAAAAAGCAGAAGACATTCGTGTGCAACACTTTATTACTTTCTACTTACTCCTTACAGGGTACGTGAGCATGGACGAGCTGCAGAAATACTCGGGTGACCTGTGCGATTACTATCGCGGCTGTTTCCGATGCTTTAAATGCAAAACACTCTGCTGTTTGTCACACTTATAAGCAAGCAAATAGTTAGAGAAAACCAGCAGTTTTTACAAGATCAGTTATTATGTTTGTTTTTTATGTTTACATTGCTTGCACTGATTTAAAAATAAATCAGTGTGTTATAGCTACTGCAGATGTCATTTTGTGATTCCTTTGTATTCTTGTTCCAGTTCTGTGCATGTTGTATGTGTGTGTTTGTACATTGTGTCATTCATTTCTTTGCTTTCACTTACATATCATAAACGATGGTGATTCGCCACAGGACACTGGTTGTTTTTTTTTGTTTTTAATGTTGCCTGATGAAACCAACCCTGAAAGGAGAGTCGTACTAGTGGCTCCACACTTAAAATTAAAAATTAAAACTTTTTTTCTGTCTATATAAATCTACAAAGCAAAGTTTGAGCCACAGGAATTAAATGAATGTGTTCTATGACAAATACAGTGACCTGGGTTGAACCTAGTGAGGGCGAGAGATGGGTGGGCCACCAGCTCGTAGTCTTCTAGTGGACAGTAGCTTTACTAAATTCATGAAAAAATTAACCTACATAGTTTTCACTGAGCTGCTGTGAGTACAAAGACTTGCCTGCTGTCCTCCTGCCTCCCTGATAGCAATCAAGAAAATAATGGATTAAAAAAAGATAGCCACTAAACAAGGGGCACCTTGAAAATAACAAAAATATTGCTACCATTTCTTCTTCGTCCGTTTAGGCTGTTGACGTACAACATTTACATGTTTTAGACCTTTCTGCTGCCAACTACTGAATTTTACATTTTATCTCCAGATTCAATTTACATTTCCTTTTTATCTTAAAAGAACATTTATGCAATAAAACACTGAAACTTAGCTCCTGCTTCCATATCCACATTGCATGACTCCCCATGTTTGATTTGGCAGATATCGATGTTGGATGCTCATCACGACACAACCCTAAAGTAATCTGTTTACCCTCTTGGCCCTGTATTTATGTTTGGGAGTTTGTCGAGCATTTCTGACTCCATTACATCACTGAAACATCACTGCTTCTCTACCTCGTCACAGTGGTCTGTGTTGGGTTTTCCTGATAATTCCATAGCTGTATATTATTTTATGCAATCTGCTCTTAAATTAGACTAGATTAATTCTTCTCTTGTATTTCAAATTGAATTGATTTTACCTACTTTTATTTATACTGCACAGTGATCGTGTTCCACCCGTGTTGCCTTTTTTCTCACATTTTCTGAGTATCACCTTTTAGTTTTGTTTTAGTGTCTGTTTAGCCAAAATAAACACACATAATTATTCATTATCGCCTTGATATAAGTACATCTGATTTAAACGTTAAATCCTGACCGCTGCACCTGATCCAAGTTCGTATTACCTTTTCCTTTTTCCTCCCTCCCCTTTTTAAATGGACGCTCTAATTTGACTCAAGTAGCACAACGGCAATTTAAAAATGTTTTCTCATTAAATCGCTCCATATCAATGATAAAGATTACATTTCAATTTTCGATTAATAAAAATATAGTTTATGGCTTTACTGGAGTAGCAAAGAGCAGTTTTGGTGTCACTTGTGCAGTTTTATGGTTTTGAGTCGCAGCGTCCACCCCTACAAAGTGGACTGCTCCGCAGCGTTTTAAGCCAATCACGGGCTTCGTTTTAGGAGGAGTGCCCTGCTCTTCCTTTGAGCACTTTGAAGCTGAGAGGAGCGAGAGACGTTCTTGTCTGTCTGTTGACTTCACGTCGTTATCAGTCCAGCATTTCCCACTGTCATGGCGCAAGACAATCTTTCCCTGGTGCTGCACGCTAAAGGAGACCTCCGGCTGGTATGAAACTGAAACTGTTCACGTTCATTTACACGCTGTGTGACTTCAATTAACTGCAACTTTTTTGCGTTTTCTTCGTTTGTCACAGGAAAATCGCCCCATCCCGGAACCAGGACCTAATGGTATAGTACTGCACTCAATAAAGACCAAAAAAAACCCAAAAATTGTCTCATTTCCCCCTCTTTAGTATGGTGTTGAATAAAGTAGTTTAAAATGTAGAAAACTACATGATCTGTACTCAGACTAGTCTGGGAGTGCAGCTGTGTCCTAACTGCAGTTCTGCTTTGTCTTTTGTACTCAGAGGTTTTGCTGCAGATGCACTCTGTGGGAATCTGTGGCTCTGATGTGCACTATTGGCAGAATGGCCGGATAGGGGACTTTGTACTCAAAAAACCCATGGTGCTGGGGCACGAAGCCTCGGGGAGAGTGGCAAAGGTTGGCTCAGAGGTCAAGCACCTTAAAGTGGGTAAGTGCAAATATGGTATATAACTCTGAGCTCTGCACCAATGCCAGTGTATCCTGAAGTTTGAACTGATTGAACTTATTCTAAATTTACATATGGTACTACATGAATTTAGATCACCATTCATGGTATGGAATATTTCTATCCTACCCTGGTTTGTGGCAGTTGTTTAACAGATTACACAAATTTGTTTTTATTTTTATTTTCTCTAGGTGACAGAGTCGCTATTGAGCCTGGCGTGCCCCGTGAGATGGATGAGTTCTTCAAAACTGGACGCTATAATTTGTCTCCAACTATCTTCTTCTGTGCCACACCGCCTGACGATGGAAACCTCTGTCGCTATTACACACACAGTGCCAACTTCTGTTACAAGTACCAGTGTTTTTCCAAGATTGCACCATCAGCGCCTCCTCTGTCAGTTGGCTAGCACGCATACATTTTCCTTTGTTTACCTCCCTAAAAACTGTTTAGGTTGCCTGATAATGTCACATTTGAGGAGGGAGCACTCATTGAGCCCCTGTCTGTGGGAATCCATGCCTGCCGGAGGGCTGGCGTGACCCTTGGTAGCACTGTGTTCATCTGTGGTGCAGGTAAGATCTAGACAAAAGTCGGCAAATCTGCTAGTAATATTCCATCAACGAAATGATGCAGGGCATATTCAAGAGACAAGTAGATAACATGCTCATGCAAGTATGGAATCTCTTTGGCACACAGTGGGTATAAATGAGTCCTGATTCTACAAAACTTAAGTGATGGGGGGGGAACCCAAACCTTTGCATGCAGGTTAAGCTTCTTAATGTTTAACTTTTTTCTGAAAACAAGTTCATTTAAGCCCTGTCAGTAATACCTGATACAGCACTTGAACTTTGTTTTTAAATGTACATTTGCGTAACACAGGTTCACTTGGAATATTTGTGCATGCTTCCCCTCTTTATACAGGACCTATCGGCTTGGTCTGTCTGCTTGCAGCCAAGGCAATGGGGGCCTCGCAGGTCGTCATATCTGGTAACACAATTTGTCATTTTAAGCACTCAACTGAAGTATTCATTCTGATAATTCAACTCAACTCTGGTTACCTACCTTTTCTGTGTCCAGATCTGTCTGAGCAGCGTCTGTTGATGGCCAAAGAGCTGGGTGCAGACTTCATGCTGACTGTGAAGAGAGAAGATGGAGCCCAGCAGCTGGCAAAGAGTGTAGAGGACATGCTTGGGATGCAGCCTCACATTACCATTGAATGCACCGGTGTCGAGAGCTGCATCCAAACTGCCATCTATGTATGTGACCCAGTAAAGACCAAAGCTATAATCACATTTATGAATCTGTTCCATGCAAGTAATAGATGGAGTAACAATTTAAAATGTGGATTACAATATTACATGAGATGTCAAAACTTTACTTTTTTTTTTTCCTGCCCTCAGTGGTGGGATCGAAAATTAATTTCTTCATGTATTGTTGAATATTTACCACTTTTGTACTTCAGCAGTGACATGTCCTTTTGATTACTAGTTACTAGTTGTTGGCAAAGTTTCTAGGTACATAATACCTGATGAACTCATGAGATATGATGCAAGGTTAAACTGTGCAAAATGGTAAAAACACCAAGTAATATGAACACCTGCAGATATATTTACTTGCTATGGTTATTGTACATGTAGATTGTAAAATGTCATGGTGGAGTTAGCTTTTTATAGCTCAAGTAAAGGATCTGAGCACACACAATCTTGTCTGCATCTCTCCCAGCATACAGAGGGTTCAGTCTCTGCCGACTCATTAAATAATCACTTTGTTTTTTTTCTTCCCCTTTATCAGGCAACCTGTTCTGGAGGTGTTGTGGTGCTGGTGGGTCTTGGCTCAGAGCTGGCTACAGTTCCTCTGATAAATGCCGCTGTAAGAGAAGTAGACATCAGAGGAGTTTTCCGCTACTGCAATACGTAAGATGTTCATATAGATGTGTATGTCTATATATAAAATATACTTTTTTTTTTTCCCCCTACAAGCAGATGTTAACAGTTGATCAACTTTAAAGGCAGTATTGTGTGGACTGTTTTTAATCTTTGGGCTAGGCTAAAGTAATTATTGCACTTAAACAATTGTTTGTGTTGCAGCTGGCCAATGGCGATTGCCATGTTGGCGTCGGGTAAAGTGAATGTCAAGCCCCTTGTGACCCATCGTTTCCCTCTGGAGCAGGCAGTCCAAGCCTTTGAGACCACACGTCAGGGTCTTGGAATAAAGGTTATGTTGAAGTGTGACATAAATGACCAAAACCCCTGAACGGATCAACTGACAGCGGCTCTGCATGACTAGCACAAACGGGACATTGACCCGAACAAAGATAACAGAGCTAGTTCAAAACAATCTGTCCACATGACCACGCTGTGAAAGAAGTGAATGCTGCACTGCTTGCAGAGCAAAAATGTAATTCGAAGTATTGAATGGTACGATTAACGGACTAAAACATAATACTTGAATAACTGTATGTAATGTGCAATTTTCTGGTATCTGTAAGTTAAGGATTAATTTAAATATTGTAACAATAAAAACAAATCTTGCATTATTGAAGTTTGTTTCTAAAGTGGAGTACATTTGTAGGTTTCTGCATTTACACAAATGTCAACACTAGGGGGCATAAGAACTTCAAAGTTGAATTGATGTCAATCGTACCAGTGCGCGCAATGTGTTAATTGCAGTGTGCTGTTTTTATAGTGGGTGTGCAGGAAATCAATGTACTCAGCTGTGCAGAAAACTGAAACTGATCAAAAACACCTGCCAAATGGAATTTACTCTTTAAATACTATGCTACAATGTGTTTATCAAAATCTGGAGCAGTCTCAAGTCTTTCTCCTCTAGAGCTGCTTCCTTCCCCCCCCCATGCAGTGAGTTGTTGGAGGCTACTGCCACCAGACTGAGTCATGCACAGTATTGGACAAACCAGCCAAGCTTTATAGCACATGGTTTCCCTAAAGCAATAATACTCCATATACTCCTGTCCATCAGTAAGGAGAAGGGCACTTCTGAACACTTATAATTACACAAAGCTGCCTTAACAATAATGCATTTACATCCTACATCATGCTGTATAATATTCCTCTTTTCCATGGCTATATATTGGCTGATTATAACAGATAATTGGTCAACTCTATCATGGCTCTAATCTTTCATTGTAAATCATTTTTTTTGTTTTGCTTAATTGGTGTCGGTCTGAGAGACTCATTCTATGTGCACTATTTAGCTGGTAGTCCATGAGAAACCATTGAAAGAAATGCTTTTGCAAAGATGTTTTTGTTTTTATAGATTTAATGTATTTTCACTGACAGCTTTAGGCAATCAAAAGAAGAAAGCACTGCAGCCTTGCTTTCAAATGAATACCTGTTATGAAACTGTCACATAGCAAGTGCCTTTCATCACACAGTCTGAATTATAAACCTGTGTGCCTTGAAAAGCAGAAGTAAAACTGATAATTAAGGCTCTCTGTTCTGTTTGAATAATGCTTGGGTATCTGTAGTTTTTAATGAGTCAAAACAGATGCAGTGAAATATCACACTACATAATATATTATAGCAAGAGATGTCTTACCTGAAGCATCTATAGTAATTTAATTATTTAGTCATAGTAATAATCTCATGTGATGGCTGTGGTAGAACAGGTCATCTAGCATTCGGTAGTATCCTTTGGCAAGATGCTGAATCTTGAGTTGTCCCTGAGAGTCATCTTTGTGTATGAGTAACAATCCTTATACAAAGATATTAAGTTGTTTTTACTTCTGACTAAAACAGCCAATCAAAAAATTCAACTTGTATCACAAACACTTAAATTAAGCCTGACTGATTTTATTTTAATCATCCAAGAGGTTTCTCCAATTCTAAAAGTCGCCATACACTGGTGTGGAAAAGTGTTTGCCCCCGCCCTGATTTCCTAGTGTTTCATATGTTTCTCACACTAAATGTTTTGGATCAAACAAATTAAAATATTTGACAAAGATAACACAAGGTGCACTTTCTAAATTACGGTTTTTAGTATTAAGGGAGGGTAAAATTGTAGAATTGTTGCAATTTAGCCACGTTGGAGATTTTCGAACATGAAACGCCTTATTGAGGTCATGCCACAGCATCTCAATCGGATTCAGGTCAGGACTGTGACCAGGCCACTCCAAAGTCTTCGTTTAGTTGTTCTTAACTCAGAGGTGGACTTGCCGGTGTGTCTTGTGATCATTGTCCTGCTGCAGAACCCGTGTTTCCGTTTTCTTCAAGGTCCTTAGACAGCAAAACAGGCTCAGACCATCACACTACCTCCACCATATTTTACTGTTGGTATGATATGCCTTTTCTGAAATGCTGTAATACGTTTACACCACATGTAATGGGACACACACCATCCGAAAAGTCCAACTTGTCTTGTCAGTCCACAGAATATTTTTTCAAAAGTATTGGTGATAATCAAGACGTTTCCTGGGAAAACAGACAAGCCTTTAAGTTCCTTTTGCTCAACAGTGGTTTTAGTCTTGAGTCTGCCATGCAGGCTGTTTTTCCTCAGTCTCTTTCTTATGGTGGAGTCATGAACATTGACTTTAACTGAAGCAAGTGAGCCTGCAGTTCTTTGGATTTTGTTCTGGGGGTCTTTTGTGACCTCTTGGAAGAATTGTCGCTGTGGTCTTGGGGCAATTTTGATCAGCTGGGCACTCCTGGGAAGGTCCACCACTGTTCCATGTTTTCGCCCTTTGTAGATAATGGCTCTCACTGTGGTTCGCTGGATTTGCACACCTTAGAAATGACTTTATAGCCTTTTCTCGACTTTAGAGATCTCAGTGACTTTGTTCCTGAATTTCCTTGGATACTCCGTTATGTGTGGCAGGTCCCATTTTTCTTGATTGAAAACGGGTGTGGTAGTAATCAGGCCTGGGTGTGGCTAGATAAACTGAACTCAGCTTTTCAAAGATGTGATGCCCCACAGTTAGCTTATGTGATAATGGAACAGGTGGGCCAATCACTTTTTACCCACAGGGTCATGTAGGTTTGGATATTTTCCCTCTCCTTAATAATAAACACCTTTAGTTAGAAACTGCATTTTATATTTACTTGTGTTATCTTTGTCCAATATTTAAATTTGTTTCATTATCTGAGACATTGAAAAGTGAAAAAAAAAGGAAATCCTAAAGGGGGCAAATACTTTTTCACACCAGTCTAGCAGAGCACCTTTGGGATGGGGTGTATTGGGAGATTCACAAATCTGCAGCAGCAACTGTGATACTATGAAGTCAATATAGACCAAAATCTCCAAGGACTGTTTGTAGCTCCTCATTGAACCTTCATGAAGAATCATGTAAGTTTCAGGCAATTGAGTCTTTGTGGAGTAATTTAAAGCACTGTGTACCTAATAAAGTGGCCAGTGAGTCTAAATCCCCATTCTTCTTTATTAAATTTGCAGATTGACCCAGTTTAAATAACAAACAAACAACAACAAACACAGCCAGGTTTAGCTCATATTTTATTATCCTGTCACAATGACATGATTCTACTGTACGAGGCATGCACACAGATAATGTTCTTACGGTTAAAATGTACTACAATGCATTGGAAAGCCATTACTCCACAGTAAGGCTTTTTTTGTCTGTCACAGTGTGTGATTCACAGTTCTCTCTTTCCCTCTCAAGAATGAAGGCCAACATATAGCTGGGAGGATGTTTGCGGTGAGGTTTTGTTTTTTTTTTCTTTTTTTTCTTTTCTTTTTTAACATGAGCACAATACTAGACACGTTTTTTATTTATGTACAGACATTCTAATACTGCGTATGGCAATGAGACAGCTCACACAACAAAGTTACATTCACAGTCCACTCAAAATATGCATGAGTTTCAGTCAGAACAATAGAGATGAACACACAGTAGAGAAGCACACAAAAGAAACTTTTCATACCTGTGACTTGATATCAGAAGCATAACTAATGCATGTTAATAGTCACTTGTTATTTAAATGTGAGTGTTTGATTTAGAAAAGACTTGCCACTCAGAAGTTGAACTCATGTATTGCCTTAAAATGTTGTAAAGTAAAAGGATATGGCGTTTCTCCCGTACACCCCTGCTCAAAGAATTGGCTTGAGTCACGTGTACGTTGCTTTATCCACTTAGCACATCTAAACTCAACATTTCAGACATGTAACTCATTCCCCTTTTGATGATATCCGGCATTAGGTTGTGTCTTTGCCATCATCATAGCCTCAGTTCAATGGCAAGATTCAGTAAATATTTACAATACAGCGCTGCCCCCCCCCCCCCCCCCCCCCCACCCCCCCCCCCCCCCAACAAAAAAAAAAACAACCA
>VUQR01034830.1:5118-26376 GCA_015108515.1 Hemichromis elongatus
TATTTTTATCCCCCCCCCCCCCCCCCCCCCAATGAAATTAAGAATCAGGAAGCTAATCAAGGATATTGATTATTCTTGTGTTGAGCAGATGTGAAGTCCATGGAAGGCTCTCGACCTGTCATCCGCTCCTCTGAGCCCAGTGGGCCACCCACCTCTTTGCAAGATAAGGAGAAGTTCAAGCAGGAGTCCAAGGCCCCTTCTGTCCCCAAAAAGGTACAGGTGGGTGCAAGAGTCTGTTTTTAAAACGAACTCATACCTCTATATACATCTGATTGTAGTCTAAAAGGATTCCACCTGCCTGCATTTTTGATTTGATCCCTCTGTGTCTGTTCCTCAGGACGTGAAACTGAAGAATATGGGCTCATGGGCCAGTTTGGCACAAAAATCCACGTCTACGCCCTTATCGGCAGTGAAATCCTCGAGTGACAGTTTTGAACAATTCCGTCGTGCTGCTCGGGAGAAAGAGGAGAGGGAGAAAGCCCTGAAGGCCCAAGCTGAGCAGGCAGAAAAAGACAGGCTACGCAGAGAGCAAGACAAACTACGGTGAGATAATCAATAACACTGGAATACAAAAGGGGCAAAAAGCAGCAGTGATTGAGGAGATTCCTATCCTATATTTATTTTATATGTGCTTGAAAGAGACATGACAGAATTATATAAACTATAATATAGTGAATCTGTGTCTATAACAATGTGCTTCTACCAAAAGGAAGGGCTTGTCCCATTTAATAAATTGTATTCATAATCCATTTGAATGACTGCAAATATCTGTTTGAGCTGCTTGATGTTTAATACAGGTTATGAAATTCTGGATCAAAAGATATTGTATGCCCTCTTGTGGTCATATTTTATGACTGCAAGAAAGGCCACAGTAGCAGAGGAAATTGATTTAAAAATGATCAAATCTGACAAGGTTATCATGGAATATTATTAACCATGAGTGGAGTCGACCCTCCTCTTTTATCCTCTGATATTTTTCATGCAAGAGGCCACTGAAGGAGCTTTTAATTTTTCATCTATTGTAGATGTTAAACTGCGCAGTAATAAGGAACAGTCATTAAACAAAAGGGGTCCTAACAGCCTCTTTTAAAAATAAATAAATAAAAAAAACATGCTTGTAGTAATCTTTCTGATGATTTTGTTTTTGTGGGCTTTAACTGTCCTGTGAGATGCCCAGCAGGGCACCGCATGTATTTGTGAGGACATCGCTTATGTAGCCACGAACCCCCCTTCGGCAACCTGCTGAACGTTTGGTTGATGGCTGTTGCTCTGCTTTCCAGAGGTCGGGATGAAGAGGAGGTCATGGAGCAAAGCAGAAGGATGCACGATGAGCCTCGCCGACGTCTTGAGCAGCCACACATTCAAGCCCCTTCACAACAACAACATCAGCAGCAACAGCAGCAGCAGCAGCAGCAGTCGGTGCAGCAGGAGTCACAGCCTGCCGCCATTCAGCAACCTCCTCAACCTCCCACACCGCCTCAGCTCACCACACAGAACCAGTTAGACCAAGAGAGAGAGAGGGCCCGCCTCCGAGAGCAAGAGAGAAGGAGGCGAGAAGCGGTGAGATGATTTTGCTAGGTTTAACACTTCTGGGATCTGTGAAGGTCTTGAGCTGTGATACTCACCGCTATTTACAACAAAAGATAGTAAACTGTTTGAACATAAACAATAATGGCGGTTTTCTTCTCTCTCTACAGATGGCAGCGACTATTGACATGAATTTCCAAAGTGACTTAATGGCTATCTTTGAGGAGAACCTGTTTTGAGAAGAAGAGCAACTGAAACAAAACTAGAAAAAAAAGAGAGAAAGAAAGGGATAAAAAAAAGATGTAAACCACCTCTAAAGTAAGAATGTGGTGATCATGCACCAGAGAGGGACACGGACTGTACGTATAAGTGACGGGCCCTGTTGAGACTGAGTACAAACACTGGACGGGCGGTCACAGCTTGGTTTGCCCATGTGGACTAAACACACAAACATCACACGGGGATGAGTCGCTTAGTTCTGGATGTCATTTTCCTGGATATTTAGCATTAACTGGCTGATATCGCGTAACAAGAGAAAGCGGACCCCTGATGGCAGCGCTGCCTTTTTCACACTTGGTTTTTTACAGTGTACGCGTGTGTGTCTGTGGGTACAGCGGTAACCACAAGCGTGAAGACATCCCACTGATAACGTTCAGACAGACTGCAGAGACACTGTGAGAACTGCCAGATGTCTGAGTTGGTGAAGAAGACTGACCTTTATGTGTTCTGTTTTGTTTCTTGTAAGTGAAAATATTACTTTTTTGTTTTGTTTTGGGTTTTTTTGTGTTTTGTTTTGTTTTTGTTTTGTTTTTTTGGGGGGGGGGGGGGGGTACTTCCATACTGTAAATCATGTATATTTCTCAGCAGAGAAGGTACAGTTTGCCTTACACCTCTTTTTCCTAAACTGACCATTATCTTCTGTGGCCTGCACAAACGGACAAACAACATTTGCAGACGGGGCGAGGAGCAGTGCAGACCTTTTTTCATTATCTAGTATCTACTGTAAAGAAGTATTTTCTTATACTACAATAACTGTTTATTTTAAATCTCTTTTCTTTCTTTACTCCTTCCTCTTTGAATCTTCTCACCAACACACTCCGCCAGCTACTTCTATGCCAAACAACCCCGATATCTTTTATGCTAAATTACTTGTCCTAAAACATTTGGTAGCTAGTTAAAAAAAATAAAAAAAATACAAATAAAAAAAAAAATACCCTCAATATATGCATTATCATAGTTTCAGCGAGTATTTATCAAAGACAGAGTCAGTCAAGTTTTTTCCATCTTGCCTTTTTAATTTAAAGTTACAGTAGGAAATCGGTAGCAGAAGAGGGAGAGAGTCTGGTCGTTTCTAAGCTTTAGTTTTGAGTTTTCACTACAAATGTCGCACCATCGTTTGTGTTACACTTTTAGACACACTGTTAGGGACGGTTTTTTGAGTGGCCGGTTCACTAGAGTCACTACTGGATCAGTGAAGCCCCCCCTCGGATGTTCCTTCTGGTGGAAGGGGGACTATTAGGGGAATTAGGCGAACATCTTTCTGTAGCTGTTCCTTGAATCAGGTTAGTAAAGCAGTTGACTGGAGAGAGCTCCCTGTTAGATGTTTAGCACCGGATCGTCTTCTAGTTCACAGAGGGCACAGTGTCGACAGTATAAACTAAAAAGAAACAATTACAAAAGTCAAGAAACGGAAAATGCTGAAGAAACAGTTTTTAATTTTTATCTTTGTTCTTCTTTGATAAAATTGTGGATGTGACTCTTCTAATTCTGTTCTTGGAGACATTGGTTCGAGTGGGGATCGACTGAAATCCGAACGCACCTCGTCCTCTCTACTTGTCTCTACGGTGTTTTTTCTCCAGTGCCTGTATTGTATTGCAGTTCTCGTTGGCTTATATTACACTTTGACCTGGTGTATAAAGGGGCGAGTGAGCAGTGGGCGGTGTAATATTTAAGCGGGGTGGGAGATTTTTTTTTTTTTTTTTCTTTGAAGGAGTTTGTGTATTTAAAAAAAAAAAAAAAAAAAAAAAAAAAAAAAGAAGGAAGGAAAAAAAAAAAAAAAAGGATTTAATTTCCTCCTCTTGGAAACACCTGCAGCCTGTGAGGTGGGCTATGTGGGTGCACTCTAAACAGCCAGCCCTGCATAAAGGACCGAAGGATCAGAAATCTTATAAAAACAGGACAAAAGAAAAAGCACAACAGAGCACTACAACTCAACGCGTGGACGCTCGCATGAACTGGACTGGCAGGGATGGAAAAACCAGTAACCCGTGTTCGCTGAAATCTTTATTTTCCTTATGATTTTCTGTTTGCAAGTCTTAAACAACAATGTCGACGCAGAAAACAGAGTAAACGTTATAACCTCAACCCGCCGAGTGAAAAATCACTACACTACACAAAGTCCAGAATCAAAATTTCAGCCATGATCACAAATCCCATTATGAGAGATCAACTGAGCAGTGATCAGCTATTAGAAAAAGATTAAAAAAAACCAAACAAAAAACCCCCAAACATTTCTAATTTATGCTTTAATGTGGGCTGATTTTCCTCATGCAGTGACGTGACCTGATTACACCACGCCTCCTCCCAACACAGACCACATGAAAAAGTTTGAGCTGAATCAACCTGAGCACCATAGAAATAAATCAATCACTCTACCTAACACTATAGCTGGAGAGAAAATGTTGAAATTGATACCAAAGACGTACTGATTATGAAACTGTGGCCTGACAGCGATGCATACAGTGACAGTACGGCCTACAGCTAATGCTGGCTTTTATTTATCTTGGTTTTATATTCCCCTTTTGTGGCAGGGAAACACATAAATCATCATCATAGTAACTAAACATCACTTCATCAAACTATCTTTGAACATTTAGCAGAAAACTGATGACACAACAAATAACCCTCCCCAATGCCAATGAAATGTCATCATATTTGCCAATAAGCTGATCAGTTAACAACGTCAATAACGGCCAACACCATTCGATACATGAGTGCGTCCCTATTTGATAAAGAAACCCGGGTGTAGACATTCTGGTATCAGTATAAGCGCTGCCTTGTGCTTGGGGATAATAATAAAAAAAGAAATTATATATATGTATGGGAGGGCACTAAGTGCTAATAGTGTCCAGGCACTTCACCGTCAGAAAAACACCTGGCACACAACGTCAGATAAAACTACAGTATGATCTTTTAAAACTACAACCATGCACGGAAAAAATGGCCTCTCTGTCTGCACTCATTTCTACATATGAGGGTTATAATACACACAAAGACACAAACAATTCACAGATTAAAATCAACATTAAAATTAGTCTCTTCTGACTGCCACAAACAGTGTTATCCAGAAGCTACTGTTTGAATATACCTCCCTCTTGTGGCAGGAGGAAAGTCCGAGTCCAGAGAGGACAATTTTTAATCGTTCCAATTAAATCTGTCCACACATGGAGGAAAAGAGGTGAGCAAGGTTTACTGCTTGAGTTGTGGTGTGCTGTGGTGGGCGGCAGGGAGGTGCTGTGGGTATGGTGAGGGGCTGCCGATGGTCTTTACTTGGCGCCGCTCTCTGCGGCACCGCTGCCGCTGATGCCCAGGTAGGTGGCGACTTTGTCCACAGCGCTTTGCACCGGGACGATGATGCTGTCGGAGAGGCCTTTGAGGGTACTTATCTGATTGGAATCCAGGTTCTGGTAGACGTAGAACAGAGAAGCACACACCACCACAAGGAGCAGGAGCTTGAGCAGCAGGGGCAGGAAGCTTCGTCGAACCGGTGCTGTGTTTGGGGAGACCGTGAAGCTCGGTCGGGAAAGAGACTCCGAATACAAATTGTATTCAGTGTGGACATCGGTCTTCACGCGGGACTCGTCCAGCCAGTACTCGCTTGGTTTTAAAGGCCGACCAGCTGCCCCTCTGATTGGACGCCTGCAGGTCGCACTGATAAAAAAGTAAAAACAAAACCAGGAAAAAAATCAACTTTTTGATTCAATTGAAAATAAATAAATACATCTGTGAACCCAACAGTTTTCTTTACAGCTCGGGCTCACATTTTACAATGCTTTCTGAGCAGATCAAAAGGATTTAGACTCAAATTTAAAGATTTTTAAATATTTAACCTTGACAAGTAAAGAACTTCTTTCCTCGGCACAAAATAAAGCAACACTATCTTTTTGTGCTGTAATGTGAATTAATCTGGTTCCAAAGAAACCACGTCAGCCCTACTTGTATAATACTATTTGGCCTTTGAAGTGACTTTTTTTGGTAGGCAGTATTTGTTTTTTGTTGAATGCAATGTTAAAATAAGTTCTTTAAAAAGCAAAATAAATAAATAAAAATATGAAGGCCATATGAGCAGAGAGTAAAAACATGTTGGGCAGGAATAGCTCAGTAGGTAGAGTGGTCGAATCCACTGAACGGCTACCCTGAGGTACCCCTGAGCAAGGTACCGTCCCTACACACTGCTCCCCGGTGCGCCTGCTTAGTGGCTGCCCACTGCTTCACAGAGTGAATGGGTCAAATGCAGAGAAGTAATTTCCCCACGGGGATAAAAAAAGTATACATTATATTATTATGTTGAGGGATTGGCTGTGATAGCTCAATGAGAGAGTTATTTGTAAAGAAAACATTTTTCACTAGCAGTGAAAAACTAATGTATACACTTATGTCTGCATTTTTATTTTCTTAAATACGAACAAAAATGTAGCAGAAGGCCATGTGTATGACCAGTAAGAGAGGTCCAACTTGTTTATTTGGTAGTTAAATAAAAGGCAGACCTCTGCTCTAGAGCATGATCTGAGGTGAATACTTCAAGTGTGAGCTAAAAGTCTTCGTGTAGCCAGGAATGCTTTGTATTCTGGGAATGCCGCAGAGTGTACACATGTAAAATATTTTTCCAGTTAAACATAAATGAAGTTCTCCACCAGTTGAAACCACAGCAACTTCTTCCTGTGTTTCCTGTACCTGGCCAAAAAGCCTTTTCATGTGGTTTGTAGTGACACTTTGGTTTGCTTGTTTTTTTATTTTGCTGTGTGAAAGAAAACCAAACTGTGGACTAAAGCTACAAATTTACAAACTTTCTTAGTTCAGACTAAAGTAAATGATACAGGTGTGAAACCATCCTCAGATTTTTTACATGGAGACACTTGACAGCTGTAGCCAACTTTGGCTTTCCATGTTTCTCCTGTTTGTACAGAAGCATGTGCCGTCCCTGCACCATACACCATTCACATATAATAATAAAAAATTCAGCTCATTCCCTAGCTGATAGAATCCTCTAGGAGCTAAATTAGCTACTAGTAGCTGTGAGTTGTTTCCCTTTTAAAACTCCTGTAATGTATCCCAAGCTGCATTGTAAAAGTAAGATAACAGACTGAAATTTGAGTGTTCAACTGGAGGCAACTTTTCAGATTCTCCACCAAAGCAAACATATAATTTGGCTAAAAAAAAAAAAAGCCAGGGAGTGCTTGTCTGCTTTTCACAAGGCTGCTAAAGGCCCCAAACAGCAATCTTTAGCCCCTTTAATATGAGATGCTGATAACGGAGTGAAAACAGCAAGGGATCCTGAATCATATATGGCAGCTTTAAGTTTTGTGATTAAGTGTTTTGCGCTCAATCACAAAACACTTAACGTGAAAGAGGTCTGTTCAAATATGTCCTTAGCTAGCTTCCGTGATCTATTGCTTTGGGGAGGGCTGGATTACAGTAAACTTAAAAATTGGAGATAAGAAGCTGGTGCACCCTGTGTTACAGGTTTAAAAAAAAAACAAACAACAACAACCCTACTACTGCTTCCCTCTTCTTTAGACCCAACACTGCATCTTACCAAGTATATTTATCTTATTTCTAGCCAAAAATATCTCATTACACTTAAAATGAGACACATTCAGCTAAAGAGTATCATTTCAGTAAGATATATAAACAGTAAATCTTGAAACTAGAAAATGTTCACTTGTTTCATTGGCAGAATTTTCTCTCTTAATACAAGATATTTTTGCTGGATCAGTTTGACTTACACATCTAGCAGATTACTGGCTTCGTTTTAGCATTAACAAAACCGCCTTCTGTGTATTCCAAACGATAACAACCCATGTTTATTTTATTTTCTGGCTACCAAGAACAGCTACACTTTTTGGATTCTGCACTGTAGCACTGTCCAAAACTCTGATTCTCTAACACATCACAGTAGTCGTGTTCTTTAATATTTCCTAATATCCGGTTCACATGTTCAACTCCGTACAAGTGTCTCAAAACAAATGAAGATAAATAACATAAAACATGATGATCAAGTTATACCTGATGCCGGTTGGTGTGCTTATTTCATTGGCAAGGATATCTTCAACCACACTTTCAGTGGCCTTTTTAGGGGTCTCTTCAGGAATTTCCTCCACCACCTGTCAGTGTAACGTAAAACATGTTCACACAAACTGAAACTATGCCGTAATTATAGGGGGGGCATGATGAAGAAGATTTTCAGGTTAGTGAGGAATGCTGAGCTTAAAGTCAACATCTTTACAGTTGTGATTTCAGTGTTATGCTAGTGGCACTCTTTTTACCTAGCTAGATACTGATACTAAATAAAACTAAGCACAAATCCTGGCCTGAAGCTGGTGAAGTTTCAGCTTAAAATTGACCTGAAGTGTAATTTTTCACTGATTATTTCCTTTTGCTAAGGAAATGTGTTACACGTTCACCCTTTTGAGCTAAACATTGGTAATACCACCACATCACACCCTGCAGTTAAACTGAAGCCGTGCAAACTCTGCATGCTGCAGAGTGCCGAGAATGTGCATGCATTCAGTTGGTGATGCAGAAAAACATCATCAACTAAATCCAGAGTAGGTCAAGTGATGCATGGATTAATTTTTATGCTTGGTCCGTTTTACTCTGCGAGAATTGTTGTGAGACAGGGATTAGGAAATTAATAGTTGTTGGTTTTTTTGATCTATAATATTAAATGACTAAATCCACTTAAGACACTGTATTTATCTTTAAACAAATAAGAATTGGCTTAAATAAGTGAATTATTGTTTTATTAAGCTATATTTAGTAAAACAACTTAAACATTTATTTTATTCAAAATTTTCTGGTACTTCTGTATTTTTCTGTTTAAATTAAGCATTGTGCTTGTTTTGTTTGTGAAAGCACTTTTCACCCAGAGTGCCAATTATTATTACTGATGCAGGATTGGTAGAGTGAGCCTCACCTTTGTCTGCCGTTTGCTGCCAGTTCTGACAGTGACAGGAGCTTTTCCTCTGCTCCTCACAGGCTTTTCTACCACCGGAACTGGCTCTGGTTCAGGGGCAGGGACCTCCTCTGTGCAAAGATTTAAATGAGGCAACATCAATACCATGGGGTATTGCAAATATGTATAATACAAATATGTGTAATACCCATGGGCCTATTGCAACTGATTTGGAAACTTTTACCTTGATGAAACCCCCAAACAAAACGAACAAACAAAAACCCCACAACATTTAAACTGAATTGTGTTCAGGCCTCACCATCTTCTTTGTCGCTGTACTGGTCGGAGTTTGTGTTGCCATTCTGGTTACTGTCTACCTTGGGGAGAGTTGTGACATCTGTAGGAGCTTCGGGTTCAGCCGGAGGCTGGTCCAAAAGCTTCTGAAGCTTCTTCTCGTACAACTTACGGGTAGAAGCTGAAAGGACACAGAGAGGAATTAAAGCGAAAACAATTCATGCCTTTCATTAGACGTTTGTGTATTTGTCTTAGTTTTATTTTCAGATTTAGCGGCAGCTTTGTATCCTTTCATTTTCATTTTATGATTATGCAATGTCATGCACAGTACAAATTTTTATAATTTTCTTTGGACAATGCATTTGATTCTTATCATGAACCATTTTGTGTTAGGTGTGCCATGATGCATCAGTTGATCTACTGCCTGTTTATTGTTTTTTCCACATCATCCTTGTTAAACTGCTCTCTGACTCACTGTACTGACTGGCTGCAGAGGCTCATCTGCACGCTCTTTCTGGTCTCCCTCTCCTCAAGCTTTATTCCTCAGTTGCTTTTTGCATTTTTTATTATTAGTGGAGTGGGAGCTACCAGCAGTACCTAACAGTAGTAACAAACTAACTAAAATCAACTATTTTCAGTTTTAGATTTATTTGGTTTACTAATTCATCCCGACTCTGATCTATTTGTTTGCCCTGACCTCCCATCACCTTTACTTGTATTTATCATTGTAGGTAATTATGTTTATGTTTACCGGATTGAACAACAATACAGAGCACAGTGTAACAATTGCACTGCTATTTTTATTTTTTATAACCCAGAAAAACCTTGACTAAATGTTTTTGCTGTTACAAAATTTGTTTTAAAAATATAATTTACCTTTGAAAAAAACATATTCTCATATGAGAGTTTAGTAGTATACTTCTAGATATCTATTTTTGGACTAGACTTGATTTGACTACAATGTCATACATTTGTATAGTCTTGGGTGATATTTGATCAAATATTAACCTAACAAAAAAAGTCAGATTTTTCGATTGTGATCAGTGTAAAAATATCGTGTTATTAACATTACTGTTTAATACAGTTTTTATTGTGATTTTTATTTTATTTTATTAATTTGTTAAAAATATATATATATTTTTTATTTTTGTATCTGTGCTCTTGCCATCTGGACAAGTTACCTTTGTTTTATTTCGCAAGAGAGTAGGACATGAATGAATGAATCCAGGGAACTCACCAACAATGGGTCCTACGTCCACACCGTGCTTTGCCAGCTGCTGTTTTAAGTCTTCATCAGTCAGATCCGTCACCTCCACTTCCTCCGCGCGAGGCTTGTCTGTCTTTCTGGTAGCTTTCTGTAAAAGGGTAAACAACAACAAAAAAATCCATTAGTGCGGCACAAAACAGTCCAATTACACGCGTGGAGTCTAACATCAAATCACATGTGAGAAAAAGTAAAAATCAAACCTCATTTTTAGCAATTAGAAACGTACCCTTCCGGAGCGACTTTTGTTGGACACCACCGGGGCAGGTAACTCTTCATCGCTGGAGAAGGTGTCTGCAGGTGGGGTTTTCTTGTTGTTCAGTACGGTCAGGTTCTTCAGATACAGCTGCACATACACTTCTTTTTTATGCTCTCCGCTGGGAAGGGGCACATTGTTTGCCGTAAGCTCGTTCTTCAGCTTGTCTTTCGTGAGAACTGACGGATCTTCGAGAAATTCTGCCATTCTAACTTTATTTTTATTGTTAAAAAAATCTCTGCGTGATTTCCTTCGTGGCTAACGGAAATTAGCTGGTTCGCCGAGCCGCTACAAACAACACCGGGAACGTGACGGAATAGCGCTGTTGTCAAACAGAAGTGGCGCCTACCCGCTGCCAATTAAGCTAGCAGGACAGAAGCGGTTTATTAAAATAAACGCCCAATTCTTCTCGTTAGCCCACCGGTTCGACTATTTAGAGATAGCTTTGATTTTTCGAAAACAGATAAGCGCGTTTGCTGTAAATGAAATCAGTGAAAAAAAGCTTAATTAACTTGATGTAATTTGACTGAATTAGCTTAGCTTCAAACCGGTCCACTTGCTTCTGTCTGTCCGCGGTCGCAACAGGGCCAAACAGCAAACAGCGCCGCAATTGGATGGAAGTCTTCAGTAAGCTCTTCTCTGATTGGCTTGCTATGAATGGAACCTTGGCACGCTGCCGCGACAAAGAAACCGAAGCTTTGTGGGTTTTGGATAACAGCTTTACATTAAATTCCGTCGACGAAATTCGCATATTAGTTTCATTTTCACGACTTTATTGACACTGGGATGTTATGAAAAGGGCAGATGCGAGTTTAAAACACTAATTTGATTCGCTGCAACAAGGGAGGAGATAACAATGTTACAATGGCGCTAGATGCTAAAAGCGTCCATACAGCTGCAGTTTCTATCCGTCCTGTTTGCCATATGATTTTAGTCTAACCATTAGCAGTAAACAACTTGATTATTTGTAATAATATATAGCCCCTGCAGATTTTCATGCGACACATGGCAAGGGGCGTATGTTCAGCGATTTAGATGAAGTCTGCCCCTGTAACAGAAGAGGGCACTATAATGCCGCATAGATATCGAAAAGAAATTGGTTATCCAAGGCTTAATGCTGTTTATTATGAAATCAGAAAGCAAGCTTTATTAACGTTATAAACGCACAAATTCTGCTTTGCAGGGATAAGGCAGGCAGGTATGATTACTTGGCAACTATTAAAATAATAAAAATAAGTATATAGAAAGACAAAGAGCACTGAAACAATCCAAGAATATATTTTATGACACTTTTCAGAGATGTGTACCAAGGATCCGCATGATCATTAGGTTTTAATCTATAAGCATAAATACTTTTGTAGACACAAGGACAGCTGAAAATGTGCTTGAAACATGCTCGCTATATTGCATTACAAGTTGCAAATATTTAGATTTTTGTAGAGTGCTGGACAAATGGGGTCATCTACAAATTGGGAGGTTGGTGGTTTAATACCTCGCTGTTCCAGTCTCTATGCCAGAGATGCATCAGAGGACAACCCTAAGTTTCTCTCTGAAGCATCCATCAAATGATGAATATATGTGAGGTAGAAAAAACATATTAAAAAAGTGCTTGTATGAATTGGTGTGAATGGGTGAATGAGGCGTGTTGTATAAAGCACCGTGGGTGCTCAAGTAAAGTAGAAAAGCATTTACCATTTACAGAAACAAGACACCGGAAGTTGGGACGGACGTTTATTTGGTGGGATGGTAATTGTGCTAAAGAGACATTTAATTTGGCTGCACTAAATTGCTGAACATACACGTGATGTTGGTGGTAATTCAAGAGTCTGAAACAAGACAAATGTTGCCCACTATCTTACAGACTGTTAATTAATCCGTCAATTATTTTTAATGAACCCTTAACAGAAAATCACTTGGTGTGGGTCTACACACTTGCTCACAGACACTGTAGTGTTCGACTGCCTCCTGTTTGTCTTGGTCTCTGAACACTCTCCTCCTCCTCCCCTCACTGTGGGGACAGTGGTTTGAGGTGGCACTGTGTGGCTCCCCACCTGTCCTTCAGACCTGCCCCTCTGGGGCTTTTCTGGGATGCTGCTGCAGAAACCAAGCAATTGATCCCAACCTCCGCTCCAAACCACACTAAAACACAGTACTTGAAGTATAGTTCAGCTTTTCCATAGCAGATTTGCCAATGGAGTGTAAGCGTAAAAAATGTTGAGCCCTTGAGAAACACCTCTTAAGCTTTCTTTGTATGTAATTTATACAGAAAATAAGACTTGGGCCAAGAATCACAGAGAGTGCCTCTTTAAGCATAACAGTCACGGCCTCTGAAAAATGATCAAAGACTACTCTTTAATCGTCAACATTCACATTTTCAGAATGAGTTCATTTGAAATGGCCCTGCTCCACCTGATGTTGAGCAGTCAGTTTATTTGATGGCATTTCTTGACAGATGATTGTTAAATAAACTGACAGAACAAATGTAACAACTGGCTGGAGGAAGACAAAAAAACAATTTAGGTGAAAGCAAGAGCCAGCAGGCGGCTACCCCGAGAGAGAGAGTTGAATTGGCAACTGAAATATTAAATGTTATGTTGTGTTTGGAAAAGACGGCACCTCTCAAATGAACTTAAATGCCAACATCCATGTTCTAAAAGAGGATTTCTGATCATTTAGAAAAATGTTGAACACAGGCTCCTCGCTTGAGTTTATCTTGGATTTTAAGCATCTCTAAATCCAAATTGAGCCAACCACAGAAGTACCTTAGGAAAAGTCAACCTTTACCACCCAGCGAATGTCTGATCCAATTCCACTGACACAACAAAACACATACTTGTGAAATTAATCGGTGTTACAAAGCTTCAGCATACTGTATGACAACAGACCTGTCACCTCCCGGGCGTAGAACTGCTGCATGGTCTAAATTTACGTAACAGGCGTGCATTCATTTTTTTTTTTGTCTAACAAGATTCACAGATTTTTACATAATGTGAAACATTTTGCAGTATCATGAAAAGCTAAAAACGGTCAGTTTTGCTGCGCTAATCTATCACAACAATCTCTAATCCTCCAAGGATGTTATTACTTGCTGCCAAACTAATTAAGATCAAATCCTGGGCAGTTTCCTGTGCAAAAAGGAGGGTAGGATGCGGGCAGCAGTGTATTTCACCAGAGTTTTGTGTGTCCTGGCCTAGGAACAGCCATCTAGTAATGCTCACACAGTATATTTTCATCTGTTGACAATCTAAACTCTACTTAAAGGACACACACTTAGTTGTAGACATTTCTGTCAGAAGGAAAAATGAGACTGCCCTTCTGGCCCTTGCTGATGCCCATTTGGCGGCCTGCCTGTTTGTATCAGGCGCACTCCTCCGTGTATTTGAATTC
The DNA here is from genome assembly GCA_015108515.1 of Hemichromis elongatus. NCBI lineage: Eukaryota > Metazoa > Chordata > Actinopteri > Cichliformes > Cichlidae > Hemichromis > Hemichromis elongatus. Next base: position 19,021 of record VUQR01034830.1, read on the forward strand.
CTATTATGATTTAGGCTTTTTCCCGTTTTATTTGGCTATTGAGAGCAGAGACAAACTTGCTCATGTCCTCGCTGAACTTAAGGCAAACATAACTGTGTGTGAAATTTCAAGTAGTCATTAAAGATTTTCTATTAAGCCCACACCGAGGCACTCATGTAGCTCATCTGGTGAAAAATTTACTAAAGGCCATCCACGTCCGTAATAATGTCCCTAATGATAAAAGTTTAGTTTTTATCAGTCAGAGCATTTGCTCGTCACACTGCACTGATTAAGAGCTTTAATTCACTTCACAGTTTTGACCGTTGTTAATAAGCACATACAAAAGTTCAAAATTTTATATTTTTACATTAAGTACACAGGTACACAGCAGTGATACAAAATTATGGTGCACCTGATGTCCCATTTTTATTGACTAAATAATAAGATTAAATACAAGTAGACAAGCATCATGGAAGAGGAGAGAACACATTTAACACCGTATCCCTCGTTTCACTGAGCATATCCTGTAGTTCACAGGTATCAAACATAAGGACAAGGTCTGCAGAATCGGCCCACCAAAGACTCCAATCCTGTAGGGCGTGTAGACTTCTGACTTAGAGTTTTACAGTTTTTTCCTACTGATAAAGTTGTCTTCCATGGCCATTTGTACCGCATGAAATAAACTAAGTATGAGATAAACATTTAAATGATAGAAAAGCTCCAAATAACATTTTCTCTGAATGAACAAAAAAATTGTTTGGGATTTTACACATCTATATCAGATTCCCTCCATTAACTACACCAGTATTTCTCTGTAATGTAGAAAAACTGAGACGTGCTTTTGAAATTGCGCCTCTCTTTTCTTATTGAGCTATCTCGGGGATTCAATGTGTAATTAATCTTCTTTACACTGACAGGAAGTGGAGTTTCACTAGTCGGGCCGACTTAAGGTCAAAGTAAAACGAGTAACATCCCTGCTGTAGTCCATCACTAAGGTTATGTTAGATTTTCTCCAGGTGACGGGTATCAGTCAGCATTGTTATCCTTGATTAAAAGTCAGCACTTTCTTGATACTGCTGTTTTAGCGCTACTAATGTTTCTTCAGATAATAACTTCAGGAACAAACAAAGTTGTGTGTGTATATATTTGCAAAACTGACAGAAAAAAAAAATCCTAATGTTTCTCCAAACCTGCTGTTGTAAGGAAGAGGAACTGTTTGAACAGTCTGCAAACTGGTTATCCAGATCAAAATGATCGGGTAATGTTGCTCTGTTGTTTTCACAGTTTGTCTCTGCTTCTCTCAGTTGGCTAAATATATTGCTAATGCAAGTTATAGAAGGGCAAGCACTTTTGAGAGTCTTGGCAAGATTCCACTGCTATCTGATACCAAATGTTACAAACGTTAATGTCAGCCCAAAAAAAACAAAACAAAAAAAACCCCACATTGGAGACAGTTACCATCAACCAGGTCACCAGCAGCTCGTTTAGGGTTAGAGGGGGGTGAATTTTAAGAAACTAGTAGATGTTGCTTTTGAAATCAAGTCTTGAAACGATCTTAAAATGATCTTGAAATAATTTTTTTTTCATAAGGATGTTCCAAACAGGTGTAAACTTCTACAAAAATGCATAGATAGTAACTGACCACCAATCCTACCCTAACCCTGAATGTTGTGACAAGATTTCACATACTTGACTTTGTTTTTCATTTTCAGGATGCTTTTTGTTTTACATGCCTAACGTGGCTGAAGACAGTGGCTAGTGGCCCTTGAATAAAAAGAAAGGGCAACCTTACACAAGTGACTGCCAGAGCCTCAAGTTAACAGGAAAGAAATATTTCCGTGCTTAACTTGGCTGAAGTTCTACACAGACCTGCCTCTGCTTAGTTTTTCTGTCTACATGGCCGAACACAGGTACCAGACCAGCATGGGAAGAGCCAAAGACTTCTCGAAAGGCTCCTGCGATGTGTCGGTAGTGACACCCCAGTGCCCTGCGACTGTTTCCTCTCTTTCGCAGAAACCCCGGCTCTGAGCTCACAGGTTGCCACAGTCAAGCTAGGAGGGCGCATTAAGCGGCCCTAATGAATGAGAAGTAGACAATCAACAGAGACTCAGCAGGACTCACAGTTGCCAAGTGCCAGATCAGGGAGCACGCCAACAATGCAGTGCATTGAGCATTTATTGCAATCATTGGCAGGACTAAACCTCAACTTTCAATTAGGTACCTAAAAAAGAGAGAATAAAGAAAATGGATTGGATTTGATCTAAATCTGACAAACAGAGACCTCTGGGGACCTTCATGTGAGGTGCTTCCATGGACCGACATGGCTTCTCGTAATTTCCTTGTCAGTTTTGGGAGTTTCTGGTGTCAAGTTATTTTAAGTAATAGCTCTTAGCTCTGTATCTGCTGCAGCCAAGACAAATCTGGTACTTGCTGATAAGTTCTTATCTTATTCCATCTTGGAAATGTAAAAACTTTCAGGCCTTATTACCTGAATGAGCTGCTCTTCAGCTCATCCTACATAAGAACTATTTGGTCAGTAGACCTGGGGTGAATCGTGTGGAAAAGGCACTTGTCTTCGTGTTTGCTGTTTCTTCCAGGAGGTAGTCTTGATGGTTCAGATTATGTAGCAGCTCATAGTTTTGGGTAGTAAAACACCGCGAGCCTATCGATGCTCCGAAACCTCACAGCGTGGCTTGTCCGTGCCAGCGGTAAAGGACAAATGTGCCAAAGTCTGCTGGGTTTGGCTCTTTTCTCACCCCCTGGCGTCCAACACCGATGTATCCAGCTGAGGTACAATAATTTGACACCTCTTAACCAGCTGGACCCTTTAGCGTGACAACCACTGCTTTGTTTTATATTCCTGTGTATTTTGAACGCAATAAAAAATTATAGTCAGCAACATCTAAACTGTGTTTTTATCCACTTTGGACTTCTGCCCCTCCCCACCCCCTTCAATCTCCTTTATCCCTCCCTTTCCTATGTGGGATTTAACGTACACTTTGTGGTAACCTTGCTAAGTTATCAGTTTTTTCTACGTCCCCTCACACTGAATAAAGGCTTGTTTCTGCACGCCTGCTTGTTAAGACTTCAAGGACAGCTCCCTCCATCTGGTATTAAGTATTCCTGGTGCCAGTGTCGGGTTAACTGACACTCCTGCACTTAAACTAATGGCAGCGAACAGTCATCTCCCGTGAGGTGCTCACCTTGGAAAAAATCACCCAGCTCTCTCATCCCCAATCATAGAGGTGCTCTTGCCACCCACTGAATGAAACCATGGGCATGAAAAGAGGGATTGTTTCACCATTCAGGCATATACGAGGGCAAATGAAAACATGTAATACGCATGTCCTGTCTTGGATTTGCTTTCCTCTCTAGCTCAATGAGACGTTGAGAAGTGAGAGCGGCGTGCAAACAGAAAAAGTCAAGAGTCAGCAAATCATCATTAATAAAACATCTTCATTAGGACAGAAAACATGCAATCTTTTCATTTTTTTCTCAGCAAATGAACCAAGAACTCTTGATTCTTATTAAATGTGTAAGCAATTTAGCTTTTAAAACATATTTCTCACAGAATAGAGGAGAAAAAGTGATAGTTAGGCGCAAACACACATATAACATTTATTTATATGTAATGTTTTTGTTGTTTTCTACAGCAACCATTCATAATAACTGCTAGTGAAAGTTAGAAAAGGGAAGATATACTATTTTTTTGTCCTCAGTGATCAGGTGCAGTTTTTTTTTTTAACATATTCATTTGATATCAACTTGTGGGTCTGGAATGAGTTGAGCGGTTCACATGCAATTACAACTCTACAGTATTTTGGTCAGCACATTAGAAGCGCACAGCTTACAGACTTGGTAGTCACATTTCGTGTTAGTGAGAGAATGAAATGATTTTAAAAAGTTTCAATTTACTTGCAAGTGAAAATAATTGCACTGGCAAAAGTGTTCACATGTGGTATTTCAAGGTATTTTCCACATCCTGCTCTTATCGCCTTCTTTCTGTTCGGCTGTGGAGCTGTATGCCATAACTGTCTCAACATTTGTTTTATTTTACCACATCATATTAGGTTGTGCTTTGAAGTTAGAATATGACTGCCCTGGGTGGACTGCAACTAAAATATGTCGTCTATGCCAAAGAGAAGCATCTCTCAGACCACAGGAGTGCAGCATCACTTACCTCTGAAGCCTCTTCTCAATGGAAAACTAAACAGCTTTTTAAGAATGAAGAGGTTTTTCAGTTTGTTGCTAAATATAGGCCAGCCAGGTGGGAGGTGACAGGTTCTACAGCCATTTTCAACAAAGATGTGCCCCAGATCCTGCCCAGAGCCTGGCGGGTGGCGACTGCCGGTGGTCTGCCTTTCTCTTATGCACCGGCTCTTAAGTAAACACTGCAATCCTGCGGTCAGCTACAGCATGGCAATGAGCAAAAGGACTCACTGTGTAGTTACACATAGCTATGGTGTGTTGTCTCCCTCTGGCTCACTCAAACTTGGTCTTGGGGTCGAGGGCCAGCGACAGACCTTGATGTGTGCTTCCAGGAGCCTGCTGGGAACTCCTGGTGGAGGCAGTGTTGGGCTTAACCTCTCTGGACACCTTTGATCAAACAGTTTCCATCTGCCAAAGTCTAAATTAAGAACATTATCATGTTTACTGGCATTGCCCTAGTTATCACTTTTTAAATGTAGGATCATTAAAATGAACGACACTGGTCCACATTAATGAACCATGCGGTCACTATCGATCAGCTCAGATAAACATTTACTGTTTGTCTATCCAAGCAAAATCATGCACGAATACATGTTCAAATTCAAACGCTTCCTATGTTTACATAGTTTTAATGCTAAATGGTTGAATACAGTACCACTGAACACCAGCACAATCCTAAAACATTGTAACTCTACAATAAATACAGTGAGTCGATTACGTTTTTTACATTCAAAAGTTTAGTGTTTTCAGGAATAACAGCCAGGAATATCAGGTTCAATCAGGAAATATCTTAAAGCTGAATGTTTTTTATCAGAGGGGCAGGATAATATGCCATTAATCATCAGAATCATATCCAATAAAGCTCCAGATTATTCAACACAGAGGAAAACTGACAGTCCTGGTCCTTATCCACTGAGGAAAATGAGGGGCAACAGGTAAGCCTTTATCCATTGAGCTCTGTTCTTGCATTGCTCTCCTATACATGGCGATCATTATTTAGGGAGTCTAAGTGGCTACCTGTAAGGACCACAGGGGTGGCAAATAGCAGGGCTGTGGCTTTCTGAGCTTCTTAGCGGTGCGAGCAGAAGGATTTACGGTAACTCTCAGACAAGCGTTCACAGCTTGGACTCTTGGCATGGATGTGATATTGTCTCTGGCTGAGCATCAAACCCACTGTACCTGAGGTCCAAAAGTACCTACACAAAACCCTAGGATGTTTGAATGATAAATCGCCGACATTTAGTGGCAGAACAAAAAAATATTGGCCTTGCTGGGGATATCAATTTTAATTTTAATTTAGAGTGAGAGCGCCTACTGGGTGGTTTGATTGAGCAGAGATCGGCTTCTAGTCGAAAGTGACGTGCTCTTTTCTTGAGACGAGGATATGAGTTTTCCTGCAAATTCAGCACAGGTGCATCAGTAGAAAGCTACCCCACAGTGTAAGAGCCGCCAGCGGGGGTGATATTGAATATCAACTGTGATTTAAAGTAAAGTGACCAAGTTATCTTTAAGTTAATATCCAGTCCTTTTGGGACACAATTTATTTCCTTGTGTAACTAGACCTTTATGCAGTCTCTGCTTTAGACCGCCATTGTAAAGGCACTTCTGGTTCTGATAAAAGGGAAATCAGCTCTGTGAGATTTCCTGGAAGTGTTTGATGACAAAAACATATGGCCACAATAGCTCAAAAAGTTAATATACCTGACATGCCGAGTAGCGTTATGGATCGGCTGTGTAATCTGTTCTGTTAAGCAGGATTAATGTCAAAACGAGGGATGTTTTTTAAATCACTGGTATCATTATCTTCTATGTTACATTCAGGTAAAATCATCATACACAAGGCTAATACTGTGCTTTATTAATGTGCTGCCTGCTAATGTTGCCAAGAGGTGCTTTACACAGCCACAGGACTGAATTTAAGGTCAAAGAGGACACACTGAGCCAAACACACCAACCGCCACCCTGGAGAAAAAAAGCTATGGTGCTAATATTAGGGGGGGGGGGAAGACTGATTACAGTACTACTATTAGGTTTTGGCATCAATTTTGGACCAAAGTAGGAACGCCCTCAACACTTCTCTTTGGTGTTCATGCCCTTGGTCCTCAGTGGCACACTACATGATATTATGAGGAGCCAGACCAAACATGCCAAGCCAGACCACAGGGTTACTCACAGCCCTTGCACATTCTTTTGAGGGTGAAATGTGACCTGGTCCTATTTTTCAGCAGCTTGTCAGGCTCAGTGTGGTGCAGGGAGGTAAACTAGGAAGGAAAACTGTTGTCACCTTTCTATAGCTCTTAGTTTTTTCAGTCTTACAAGATGGCAACCTTGGGTGTCAAAGTGAGACCAGATGGGTGGGTTGGCCGACTGCCGGCAGTCAGTATGGATATGGATAGAGTGGATGTACTTCACCAGCAGACAATAAATGGAAATCAGTTTATTGGTGAAACATTGCAAGTTGATGGACGCGCTCTGGCTAGGTAATAAATGTTTTAACCGCACGCATTAAGATAGACTGTAAGTATAATGCCATATGTGAGACTGAAATTGAAGTGACAACATAATGATTTGGGGCAAGTTCAATAAAAATCCCAGCAGCAGCTTGAGGAAACTGCATTTCCAGCTGGGTGTAAGACGCTAAAAACATTCCTTTCCTAGATGATGTCTGCTCCATTTACAGAACATGTTTTTCTGTTTCCTCCCTCAACAGCGTTGGAGAGAAGGCCCTAGTTGAACAGCGTCATCAGAGACTTGGGCTGGAAAACACTGTCAGGCATTCAGTTTGTCTGAGCTTGTCAACAGACGAAGCTCATTTTGAAAAATGCTTGTTATGACTGCTGCTCACCATATCCACCAACTCTGCGCCTGGTAAGAGGGGGACAGAAGACAGGAAGTCTTTCAGTCAGTCTGGTTATAGTTGTTCCCAGCAGACTATCAAATGAGTGAATGGCAGGACATTAACTGATGGTTTGCCCAACTTAATTGCAAAAGACAGAAGCAGTAAAACAGCTTTCTCAATGAAAAAAGTGAGCTCACTACTGTAAAACCAGATCTTCCCTTTGTTAATATGTTGGGAATAGTTATTCTTGGAATTACGGGTCAAGACAGTAAAATCAACCTCAATATCCAGAGTTTTGCCAGAAACCTTCATAGTCACAAAAGCTTATA
>VUQR01034830.1:26396-43066 GCA_015108515.1 Hemichromis elongatus
GTTCTACCATCCAAAAAAGTCACCTAGACCAGACCTCTGAAAACTGGCAACTGTTTCCATCAGTGGAAAAAAAAAATAGACAAAACTTTATAGGCAGGGCAGAAAGCTGTGACATAATTTACCAAGATGCCAAGAAAAAAAATATTTCTCTGAAAAGGATGAAGAATGAGTTTTACTAGGTTTGGTAGCCAAACTTATGTAATCATATCTTTTAGATATTGCTGTGTTAAATACTAAATTTTTGGAGTTTTCTCAGATTTTTGTAAACTATGTATTGTAGTCTACCATCATACAACAATTTTAAATTTGTTGGTGCACTAAAATTATTTTAAACTGTGTTTAAACTGCTGAACATTGCTTTGTTTAGTAATTTCTGACATGTTCCAGAGTGTTTTATATGAACTGTTTTTAATGTTGGTTTTAGTTGAAGGAATGTGGACTTAAAAGCCAACAAAGGAAGCACATTTGCAATTTTAGACAGCATAAAGGATGTGACACTATATACACTATAAGCAATGATGGTAACCTGTTACAGTACGATGCTCTCATTCAACAAGCTCTTTAGATTGACCCATTCTTTCACAAATGTTAAGAAAAGAAGAAAAAACTCAGTACCTCCAAACCTCCTCTGGCATTAACATCAGCACAAAAACTGTGCACCAGGAGCTTCATTGTATGGGCTTCCATGCCCAAGCAGCTTCTGTAGCTGTAATATGTTGGTGGCCTGATATATTTGTTCATATATTCACATATTATACCTGTGCTACTAAGGAAACAGAAAAGGGTTTTCTTTTGTTGTTCAGTAAAGCATATCTCTAGATTGAAGCCTGTAACTTTAAAGGTCAGACAGTAAAAGTAAATAATGCATAATGATACTTATGACAAATTCACTTTGGCAGTTAATGTACTACTCTGCTGGCAAAATGCTGCCCACTTACCTACAAGAACAAGAATCCCAGTGTTTTTATTTTAAACATGAAAGACTGCTGATCAGTCCATATGTTGCCTATGCTACCAGTTCCTCTTACTGTAGGTTTCCACCAGCCGCAAAACCTACACATTCCTCCTCTGAACGCAGCCACAAAAGCAGGTCAGCTCCTCAATGACCAAAACTTTCTCCAAGAAACACAGCCAACTTTACCACTGAAATAGTTTTCAATAAATTTTAATTTCCGCAGCCACTTTTTCCCAGTCTTGAGAAGGTAATGAATTAGCAAACAAGAGCCTCAAAAGAATTCCCTCCCATTCCTCTTTACTCAATGAATTACCAACGACCACACAAAGAAAACAAAAGATGGCAAGTTTATTTTTCTGTGGTGGAGCCATTTCAACATAGCAATTATTCACTGACACCACTTTCAAAGGTACTTCAATCAAAGGTTTCAAGCACCACTGATAGTGGGTAGCAACAGTGGGAACATTACAGCACTGTGTAATACACTGTCATATTATGATTAGTTAGGCATGGAAAGGTATAGCTGTGTTTATCTGGTATATGGAATAAAAGTAACATGTATATTTAGAAAAGTTTAATGTTGCAAATCTGACTGGAATCATGTTAAAAGTGCGACTTCAAGTCATTAACGAGTTGCTGTTTGTTTTGTAAAGTTACCCAAATCAGTTTTTTCATACAGCACTTGTAAAAACAGAGGTTGATTGAAGTACTGCGTGGCATCATATACAACATAAGCTCATAAGAAAGTGCTTCACAGTTGCAGAAATTCAATATAACAAATTGAATAAATATTTTAAAGGGACCTATTATGCTCATTTCCGGCCCCATATTTTTATTCTTGGATTCACAGTCAATTTAAAGTCATTTCAAATTACCTGGAGACAGTTCCTTCAGCCTCAACATTACTACCCCTGTTTTGCCTGAGAAGATTGGGACAATTACTTTTTCTGATATTTTCACTCTCCTTAGCCTTGCTGTGTACATGTGTATACATGCGTATTTTTAGTTAGTGTGACCACTGCTAATTGAAATGCTGTCTATCTTGGCCAGGGCACTGCTGTAACAGAGATTTTTAATCTCACAAGTCATATATTCCCTTGGTAACAGTTAAAAACAATTGAAAATAATCCTTATTTATCTTATAATTAGCATTTGTGCACCTCGGTTCATTAACAGTGTGAAATTAGCTGTATTCACGCTTCTCCTTTTGGAACATGAAATCATATCTTGGCATTTTTCAGCTGCAAGAAATCAGCAGTTATTTTCTAGGCCCCTTCTGCTCCTTCAGTTCCCCAAAGCAAACAAATGCGGCTGTGCCACTGAGAGTTCAAAGTGATCTAAATGATTTAAACTCCAATAGAATGATCGATGCAGCAGTTCTGGTTATTTTTACAGTCTGCATTGGCTCCACCTTGCCTTAAAGTTAACTGTCTTCTGATTGGTTGCTCTGGAGGTGACAATATTTGGAATGCAGCTCTCACTGACATCATAAAGATCTAAAAGAAGAAAAAAAAATCTCTGAAATTGAGTCTTTTGAGCAGTCTGAAGCCTGATTTATTTATTTATTTTTTTGTGTGTGTGTGTTTTTTTAGGTGCACAGTTTTTACATAGGTGTATGTACATACCCCAACATCGTTATTAGGAACCTGGGTCATGTTTTACATGGTCATCCACCAATGAATCAGTATAAGACAGAAAACATACAGCGTATATCTTCAGAGAGACAGGATGAACCTAAGCGACAAAAAAGAAAACAGATGGTTGGAGGGAAAAAGATTAAAAGAAAAGGGTCAAAAGGGACAAAAAAAGCTAGATTTGAAATAAAAAATAAACAGTAACGACAAGCTTGTGGGAGCTTTAACAGATCTGTTGCATTTTGTTGTTCTGGCAAAGACTGGCAGCTTGCAGCAAACGCGTGTCTGTTTGTTTGTGTGGGCTTGTAGTATAACTGTGGGTGCCTGTATGCGTGTGTATAAGTGGGCTGTGTGTGGCCAGACTCTCTGGGCTGATCTTGGCCCTCAGCTCTAGCTGGCGTTCAGCATGTCTGTAAAGAAACAGCTGGAGGCAAAGCCAACACCAGTCCTGCTCAGAAGCTCAGCTCTGCCAGCAGCGACAGATTCCAGAACTTTCCACGGTCCCGCGTTGCCATGCCAACAGCTCTTGGCATGCCACAGCTGTCCTGATCTACACACCTGGCCCACCAAGAGTCCAGAATCACCTCTCCTGTCACTGTGTGATGAACAGGTCATTTACAACCCAAGTGTTTGTGTGTTTTTAAGAGTTATGGGCCCAGGTAAAGAAAACACCGTGGCAGTGGACCTCCTGTGTGTTGCCCTAATCAAACAGAGCTAAGAACCTTCGCGCTGCAGAAAAGCAGGGCTTAAATTTGTGGAAAACCCACACAGAGGGATATTCAAAAAGAAACTACATTATGGAAATTGTGCTTAATAAAGATTTGTGCTGTTTGTCTTTGATAGGGCCACTGAGTTTCGTGGTTTCAGGAGCAACTACCAAACCTGAGGTTAAGAGGAATATTTAACTGCAACTGCAGCTACAGAGTGAGGTTGGCCTGTAGGGGGGATAAAGCATTATAACTAAATCTTTTTAGTCTGGATGGCAATATACACATCTGGACACTTTATTAGGTACGTCTTGCTAGTACTAAGTTCAGAACTGGTCAAATTCTTTGTGCCACAAAGTCAACAAGGTGCTGGAAACATTTCTCAGGTCATAAAAGGATGGACAAAGTCCAAAACAACACTCAGGTAGGTTGTGGTGTTCATTTGGTACTAAGGAGCCCTAAGTGCACAGAGGAACTAAACCCCAGTCCATTACACCACCAGCAGCAGCCTGAACCACTGATACAAGGCAGGATGGATTCATGCTGTCATGTTGTTTACTCTAAACCATGATCCTACCATCCGGTCGTTGCTGCAGAAATTGAGATTGAAACTAAGCCCAAGTGAAATGCAGCCTCAGCCTCCAGTTGCCACCAGTTGTCTTCTGCTGCAACAGCCAGTCTTTTTCAAGGTTTGATGTGTTGTACATTTAGAGATGAGTCTGCACACCTTGGGTGTAACCAGTGCTTTTTTTAAGCAGTTAAGCCACTTTCCTCTTTTCCCCCTGGCATCAATGGGGAACTGCCGTTCACTCGTTATTTTCTCTTCTTCTGATTGTTTGGTTTAAACTCTAGAGATGTCGTGTGGGAAAATCCCAGCAGATCAGCAGTTTCATGCCACACTTAAATCACCTTTCTTCACATTTTAAACATCAGCAGGTTGCCTCGATCATGTCTACACATCTATTGCTTTCATGGTGCTGCCATGTCATTGGCTGTGTAGAAATTTGCATTGACAAGCAATTGAACAGGTTTACCTAATGCTGTATCCAGTGAAAATAGTGAGTAACTCTGTATTGTCTACAAATAAAACTGTGTCACAAGCATTTCCATTGAAACAGAATTATCAGTATAAAGGGCAAATATTAGATTTCATGGGTCATCTTTATTAGGAACTGGATTCTGTGTCAAGAGATACTGCAATTGACAATAAACTTATCAAACCAAATTTACATATTTTATTCTGATGTTTAAACTATTAACTGGTTCACAGGGTAAACTGTTTTCACTCATAGGGGGATAGATCTCAGTTTACAGCAGGTATCAGCAAGACCTCAAACTGCATCTCATTCCATGTCACAGCATTTATGACATCATCTCCCAAAGCTTCTTTCCCATGTAAAAAAAAAAAAAAAAATCTGTTTCTTTAGTGGTGGTTTTATTTGTTTCAGTATCTCAAACACTGTATTTAGTTGAACAAAAAAGTCTTTTGCCAAACAATTTGATCACATCTTTCCTGTTTTGCAATACAAAGAGGAAGAATTGAATTCAGCATCTGTTGGTTCTGAGGGACACAGGACATAAAGACAAGATGATTTGGTTGATATATATTTGATTAACTAAATTATCCTGAATTGCATTGTGATAATCTCCTGGGATGAAAGAGCGTTGAATAGTCAGTTTCCATTTAAGTTTAAGGATATTTTATTTCCCTCTTAGCCTGCAAGCACAAACTCACTGCTGAAACATTGTTGGAGGTATCGAGAAAGAATATGAATCCAGAAACTCTAACATAACACAACCAGATTTAGATTAAGCTTTTAGAGTAATTCTGATTGCAGTTAAAAGCATTAACTCTGCAAACGGGACAAACTTCTGTTCAGCAAACTGCTTAGCCAAGTGATTCTTGACTGCATCTGTGCCTCTGAGTCAGTTGTGACTAGCCACTCTAATTCAATTAAAGAAAAAACATTTCAAAACTTGATATTTAAGGAGGAGAAATAAGAGGTTATGCACATCATAAAAATGCACATTTCACCTAGTGTATTTTGGCTCAACATTTTTACAAGAAGCCAACTGGAGTTTTGAAGTGGTCTGTGTACAAGTGGGATTATTTCTTGCTCTGTCTCTCTGGATGTAGTCGCCACCCATAATATCTAAGTCTAAACCTAACACACAAACACACTTTAACACATTAGGGGTGGAGTACAGAGAGAGAAAACATGATTTGTGTATGGATGTCCAGCAAGTGAACAGTTTGATTGATGGGCAGTTTAAGAACACAGACTGATCCTTATTAGAGGCTGAAGGCTGCCAGCTCTGAGGGATGCGTGGGCATGTCCTCCTTGGTAAATGATCAGGTGTTTGACTGTCTGGTAGGAAGGAAGTCCTTATTAATGTTGAGGGGAAGGCTGAGGCTCAGCAACCTCAGGCATGCCTGCCCACACACGCACATACACACATACATGCACACACACACACACACATGCTCCCAAACAGCATAGGCAAACTCTCAGTGCGGTTCATTACTGTACACGAGAGCTGGTGTGCTCTTACAAGAAAAGTTCTGATTGGGAACAGATATCTGCAGCTGTGGAGGTGTTAAAATAAATCCACTGACATCTTTTACTGTACCCCTCCCACCCGTGATACTTTCTTCCCATCTTTTAACCTAAATTTAAATATTATTTGGCCATAAGATTCCAGGATAGTATGCTGGAAACCCCAAATGGACATTTTTGCAGTGAGTTGCCTATTTAGACATCGAGTGACATTGAGGATACGTCCACACAAATACTGCATATTTTCACTTTCCACCCAGATGAGCATCAGCACTGTTTTAACCAGTACAAAGACAGTATTAAAAAAAACATGCATTCTATTTAATGGCAAGCAGGGGGCGACTTATCTGGGTCTTTTAGCCGTTTTCCACCAGCTTGACTGGACTGATTTTTTAGGGTTTACCATTATGTGGTAGTACCTTGTACCTTGTGCAGGGTTCCAAGCGATTCGAAAATGTGAGGTCAGAGTGCCTGCCACGGATTGGCTAGTCAGCGACTCACTCGCTCAGTCATGAGAGCATCTTCTTCACAAAAATCCAAACTGCCATTTTTAAAAATCTGTCTACGAGGGAGGAGGCTGCGCAAAGAGCAACGCTATGGTATTTGAGTCTGACCAAAAGCCATCCACCGAGCAGCAGGTATATTGGCTCAACATCCTCCATACAAATGGCGTCACGGGACGTTCGGCTACGATGGTATAACGGTTCCACACACAATAGGTGATACTCAATTCTAATGGAAAACATTGGAAACCGAGTTGATTGAGTTGAGCTGAGTTGGTACTACTGGTAAACACTGTCTTGCTCTGTCACCTCGCTAAACACTTTCCTGAAGACTTCATGTACCCACTCTCTGAATATAACATTAAATTATAGTCATTACTTAGAGTCATTGGCTCATGTCTTGTCCGTCACATTATTAGCCAGTGTGTGTCAGGTGAGGTGTCCTCAAAACCAATGCCAACTGAGAAGGGACACTGCATCAGCATTATCATTTCTGAAAATCAGTTCTTTTATAATGTTTTTGAATGTACATAGTAAAACACATTACCAGAATTTCAAATTAAAATGCAGTCAAAACTGGAGCATATTGTAGATGTTAGGTGTAAATATTGTTAAAGTCAGATATTTTAAAGCAAAAACATGGGAGTACACTGCTCAGTGATAAATTTAACCATAATCAAGCATGGTTATTTATTCCTTTGAAATGAAATCACTGTGGTGGTAAATTCAATAGCTAACCTTTCCTTACTGCTGGAAACAGGAAGTTAGTCAGCTTGGGTTAGGGTTAGAACTAATAAATTCTCTGCTATTCTGCTATGCTCACTGGCTAGCTTGCTAACTTTATCTGCTGTTTAGTGCTGGCGAGGTTAAGTAGGTTTTCTGCAAAGTAGAGTGGCGAATTTAGTGGCAAAACCAAACAACAACTTAAAAAGTGGAAAAATACTCAGGTTATGTTTCCCTGTGGGCTCATTATAGGCGTTCCTTTACACATGGGACCCACTGCGTGCAGCTTTCAAATCTGTACCTTTAAACGCCCTTCTGGGCAGGCGTGGGAATCCCCCCCTTTCCCCTCACTGACGTGTACAGAAATGCCAGCAACCTGTGAAATCAACACATCACACCTACACAGCCACTTCACTCCCACCATTAACACTGAACTTTAAGCGTCTACAACAGCTCTTTCCCCCCTGTAATCCATCTGCACCACAAAGCTCGACTCTCCTTGGGGACAGTGTAACATAAACATGTTCAGCTTGCCTCAGTATTTCCAAAGCCACCCACACAAGCCATACCCCATCTGAGAGAAAAGGGATCTGGGTCTAAATCAGTGTTTCTTTATTTAAAATTCTCACAAAACAAACTTTTAAAAGCTAATTCCCTTTTGCTCATTGCCTAGAGGCAATGAAAGCCCGGCCTTATGTTACAGGGCTGTGAGACCGTGGGCAGCGCAAAACAAACAGTTGTGAGCGCTGCCTTCCTTCCTTTGCTTTACAAGGGGATGCAGATTGGAGAAATATGTTGGCTGTTGTGAGCAAATCCGCTTCATGGACTTTGACTGTTGGAAAACCACAGTCGGACAGAAAACAAGCTGCCTGGCCAGAGCTCATGTTTGAATTAGGCGCAGTGTTGATTTACCTCCTGCCCAGAGTATGTAATCGAATGTCTAATGGACTCACTGCTCATTAGTAAATTAACACTTTCGAACATTTACATCATCAAGGCTGAACACATGTTTTCAATTTATGAAAGAAAAACTTATTTTTGAGTTTTTGCTAACAGGGTGGAGATATTTTTCTCTGTATGAAGCTTTCTGAAAAAATACTGAACATGCTTCATCAACCAAAGGACAATGAAATGCCACAACACTTCTAAACACATGCCTCATAAAGATTTAAAGAGACTGTAAATAGCTACTTTAAAGGACCGGTTTATAAATGCGATATTGTGGTTTATGTTAAAATACTATCACGCCAAATTGCTCTCGAGACAATTACATTTAATACAATAGCTAAATGGGCAGAATACTGATGATTATACAAATGTATACAGAGTTTTAATTTCACATGTAAACTTTATTGTGTAACATCAAAACCACTGTAGCTTTATTTTACCTGCTTGACTTTGTTCTTCATTTAATTTTATTAGGCTATGAATCTGTTCCTCTGTACAGCTCTACAGAGACATAAATACTATATCCATGAACAGTTTTAGTCATTTATTACTGCTGCTGTAATTTATTGTGTCTCAATACTTAGATGACTCAACTCATGTAATTTTTTAATGTTTGTCTGTCTGTGTTAGTTAAAAACCCCAGTAACAAAAGATGTGGTTGTCAGTACAAGGACATGATGTCACTGTTCACCACATTTGACTACTTTAGGTTTATAAACAAACTTGAAAGCATTTTCAATAAAACAACAAATCACATAGTTGAATAAAGCAGAATTAATAGATCCTCTTAGAGAGCTCTCATGAAGGCCCAATACTGAAACCTGCTAATAAATACCTTTTTTACATCAATTTTCTATATACCAATAGTTAGTTTGACTGTGAATTAGCTTCTTTTAAAATGTGTTTTCCCATTGCCATGCACCCATTATTTTAATATTATTTGAATTGCATTTAGTTTTGGCTGCCTTATTGGGTAAGGTGTAATAGTAAATGTTTTACTTATAATTGATCTTAGATAGGACTGTAGCAACAATTTTTTTTCTTACTGATTGCAATTGATTAGAGTATACACTGACTGCTCACTTTGTTAGTTACAAGTGTCCAACTCCTTGTTACCACAAATGTGACTCTAGGTTTTACAGAGAATGGCAAAGGAAGGCAACAGTAACTCAAATAACCCGTCATTACAACCAAGATGAGCAGAAGAGCATCTCTGCTAACATAACCTTGGAGCAGATGGGCTACAGCAGCAGAAGACCACACTGGGTAGGAGTGACAATGCCTGCCTGCTAAGAATTGGTCTGATGAGTCTCGATCTCAGATGGTGGGCTCAGAATGTGGGAGAAACGACTTGAGAGCATGGATCCATCTTGCCTTGTATTGTCTTAAACTGGTTCCTTGTACCACCCTGAAAAGGATAAGCGGAAGCGAATGGATGGATCGATGGTTCCTTGTACATGACAATAAGTGCACAATGCTTAAATGATCTCCACAGTCACCAGATCTTAACCCCTTTGGAATGTGGTGGAAGAGGAGACTCATATCATGGATTTGCAAGCAAAAAAAGGTGTGATGCTATGATGTAAATATGGAGAGAAATCTTTCCAGGACCTTGTTACTGCACAGAAAGATCATCTGAAAAACAGCGTTCTCCTCCCTTGCTATGTATAACTCCCCTAGTGGCCATTTAGAATCAGCATAAACCCATTTGATTTTGTACAACACTTCTTGGGAACTGTAACTTAACCATTATTTATGTATTTAATCCACTTAATAATCATGTTATTGGAAAGATTTTAATGCATAATTTGCTCACTAATGTATTATGCCAAGTCTGAACTTTCCTCTTCTCTTGTAATGTTGATATCCTCTCATGGACTCTGGGCTTTAAACAGTGTTCAGTGTTCTCTAGTTCTCTTGGAGAAGCAGAAAACTGAGAGGTGAAAACTGAAGCCTGGGAGTGCCGTGCCAGTCACTGTGCCCTGGTGAGAACGAAGCGGGTGGCCTCGCTCGACTCAGGATAAAGCTGTCCAGAGGCTGCCTTCAGCATCCGTGTCTGTCTGCCAAGCACTGCTAGCATGTCCCAGGACAAGACCATTCAACAAGGCCTCTACATTGAGTGCAGGCCATTTAAAATAACCTATGGATAAATAAATACAGGACCTAAGTTCACTGTACAGTAATTGGCCAGGAAACCAACAGAGACAAGCTCATTTACAGTAAATGCATCAGCTTTGAGTTGCTGAAGTGCACTTGGCTAACACTACATTATAATGATTTGGAAATTTCAAGTGAAGCATTTTTTTAAGTGTTTAAATATTCACACAGAAATATCTCAGAAATATTACCCACTGGGAAAAGAACAGCATTTGTGTGTCACGGTGCAAGTAAATATAGCATGATGTTAAATATAGAAATGTTGTAGTGAGTCTTTCTAAATAATGGAAGAGCAACTAACGCATCGAGAAAAAGACACATTTTAATAATAAATGATTTCATTAATTTATTCTTTATTTTCAAAGACATGCAAAAATGTACAGAAATATCTCTCTCGCTCTGTCTCAAGCACACACACACACATACACACACACACGCGCGCATGTGTGTGCGACACACACAAAGTGGTTAGTCTGGGCTACCTTGTTGACCCACTGGCTTAGCTGTGGTTACACGCTGGACGCAAAGCACTCATTAATGATTTGAGCCTGCTCTTCACTTGTGCAAACAAACAGACTCAGCCCGTCATTACCGTAACACCATGTGTGTGTGGTCTTCTCCCTCAGACCTCTATTGATTCTTTAATTTTCACAGGAGCTGGGGCAACGCAAAACGGCGTGATTTGTCAAGTGAGTAAAGGACGTGGCACACGCTGGCTTGTGGCATGTTATAAAATGGTTCACACACTGGCGGGCACATTTTTCATCAGCCTCAAATATTGCACAGTAGTTGATGCAGCAGGTAGGGGTGCGTTCCACGGGCAATGCCCCAAACCACAAAACGTAAAAACACCACAGTAGGTTTTACGTCGCGTGTAAAATGCAATTATAACCCAGGCTTCTTCTCCCTCTCCACCAGCTCCACTTTCTGCCCTCAGACAAAGCTATCTTTACATGGAGAGTCAGCGCAGAGCATATAACTGTAAGCACGGCTGTGTCTGTGATGCTTGGCAACCTGGGCAGGAGTTTATGGTAATGTTTTGGGTGATAGGTCAGGGACCGGAGGGTGGTGGTGGTCACTGGTGGTGGCCCTGTGGGGCTTTAAGCCACGTCCAACTGCCCTGGGACCTGCTTCTGAGGTCAGATGAGAGGGGGGCATCAGACATTGAGCATATTGTGGTTTGGGGGTGGGTAAGGAGTAGAAGCAAGAAGCCCCACCCCCTCCCTTCCCTAGAGCCCCAGGCACAGGGCTACTGCAGAGAGTCAGGCACCTCACCATTAACATCTGCCAAGAGTAAAATGCTAATATGGTGGGCTCTGCATAAGGCCAGGTCAAAGACTCGAGCTCTGGACTTGTTTTTTTTTTTCCCTTTTTGAATCAGTCTGAATCACATTTAAGTAAACCTTGATGAGGCATGGATTAATCACAAGATGAACAACATTTCAAGTTTTCACTAGAGACGAGCTTTAACATTGAACACTTCAGCAATGCCAGGCAGGAATCATTTAATCTTAAAAATACATTTTACAAGCAAAATGTCCAATGGCAGATTTCCTGTCTGAAAAATAATGATTTAATGCACCTATGCTGTAGACTGAGTCTGGACAACATGCTTTTGTCCTGGCAGGACCTCCCCGACTCACTGTCTCCAGGAGCTTGACATTTATGGTTACCATTTTTTTAAAAAGTAGTTGTAAATAAGAAATCGGCCCCAAAGCATTACCTGAGAAGGATTATTATATATCGGGCAGCAGAAACAGACAAATCTTGCAGCTACTTGCAGATCAAATAAATGCATGTCGGAGGAGGCCATGTTTGGCTAACCCTGAACAGGAATTAGGTAATGTTCAGGATGTACGCCTCTTAAAGCGTGGAGCAGTGACCCCTCTGTGACATTCTGACTGAACAGGCCATTGTGCATTGTGGGTGAAAGTCTGTATTTCCAGCTGGAAACAAACCCAAAAGCTGTGAATTGATATGTATTATACAATGGAGATAGAGGTGTGAAATACTGTGTTAAACACCCTTAGCTACATTCACAGTATTGTTGGGATCCAGTTTTTTCAGCGACTGACACAAAAAAATTACAGTAAACATCCATCCATCCGTCCGAACACATCTATAGTCAATTTAGAATCAGCAATTAACCTAAGCTCCTGCATGTCTTGGCAACAAATCCTGAATTTAAAAATGTGGGTTTAAAACTCTTTTCTCCAAAGAGGAACACTGAGCTCTATTACAGCCTAATGGAAATTTAACAACCTGATCATGTTCGTGCACAATAGCTAGAGACCTTAATCATGTTGGCCTATTATAATGAGTGATAAATTAAGCCACATCGTTGTCAAACTTAACATGTATGTAGATTCTGGGGGGTAAAATTTTTTTTTAAATATTATTTTGAGTCAAAGTAACACACACAAGAGTCTTTGTAAAGGGATGGGTTTAATTAAAAAAATGTTTTTTTAGGTAAGTTAGAAAAAAATATCATATTTGAACCCCAGGAAATAAGGAACTGATACAAAAGCCATTCAAAGATCAATAACACCGCTTTCGAATTATATCATAAGGCAGACAACAAACTACAAGGTGGTTTAAAATAAAACCAGTCATCCTCCAATCTGGTATACAAGAACAACTTTGTTGGCCATTTCCTGATACTATATCAGTAGTGACATTTATAATGGCTAATTAATACATTTTTTTAAAAAGTAAAGAAGAGATGTTGTGAGTGTTGATGTTCCATAATATTTCCATCAGGGGGCACTCTGCATTTTCCCTGCTGGCACCACCTGTTTGAAACTCCACAAACACAACAACCAGCTCATCCAAGCAGAGCTGGCCAGTAAATAAGTAGACTTCTGAAAATAAAACTTCTAAAATTTCTAAACGGCATTGCCATGTGATCTTAGTAATGGCAAATATTAGGGAAATCTGTTTATGTTTGGTGTGTCTGAAAGAAAAAAAACATCGGCTGATTTTTAAATCACCAAATGTTGGTGTGAGTTGTAAAAATTTGTCTGTGAAATGAGTGTACAGGGACCATCTACAAAGTGAAACACTGAAAAAATACTTTGCCTGAAAAGACGTCACCTTTTTGGCACTACCAGGCTTCAGTTTTCACCTCTTGTGTTCTAAAACTTGGATCTTGTCCACACGTGCATCTTCTTTGCATGACAGAGATCTATTCTGCCTTTTTGTGAACCTCGTCTTGGTGAACTGGAAGTGTTCCTGAGCCCATGCAGTGATTTCCATGCCTGATTTTCTACCTTGTCTCTTCCACACAGAGATTTTTCCAGATTCTCAGTATCATTTGATGATATTATGTGCTGTAAATAATTATATATTCAAAGTCTTTACAATTGTACGTAGAGAACCATTATTTGTTGATGCATTTTTCTGTAGACTGGTGAACCTCTGCCTGTCTTTACTTTACAGAAACTAAGGTGCACTTTTAATACTTTTCATACTAATGTTACGGACCTGTTCCCAGTTATTCTAATTAGCTGCAAAATGTGCCCCCAGCTGTTTTTTTTTCTAGTACAGCTTATTTTCAATCCTTTTGATGATCCCAACCCAACTTTTCTGAGCCATGGTGCTGCCATCAAATCCAAAATGACGTTATTTTTCTACATTTTTTTGCCTCTAAGTTTAAACATTTCACTAAATATGGGTTTGTGAGATTAATTCAATTCAATTCAATTTTATTTATATAGCGCCAGATCACAACAACAGTCGCCTCAAGGCGAGTCATTGGATTGTGTTTTTATTTACACTGAACACAGTGTCCTAAACCTTTTCCCAACATTCTACAAAATAAAATAATCCCCCAAAATTAACAATATTGGCTTTATTCTAAAGAAAGTACATCAAAACTTTAGGCAAAAACTGAAAACACGAGTTTTGTTAAATATATTGTAGGCGAGCATTTAGTCAATTTGATGCTTGTAATATCAAAATATTATAATCATACAGTACAAAAGCAGTGCATCAAATGTGCCACAACCCCAGGACTTATAAACATGTTAGTTACAATTCATAGAAGGGTATGCATTTTTAAAAGTTCCTACATTTTCAGTGAGTTTGTTAAGAAAAAAAATTAATAAACTTACTACAGATTATCATTTCATTCACTAAAGTATGTGCTTGATATTCAAAACCTGTTGTTAAATAAGTGACGATTTAAGCATCAATAAACCACCAAACGAAAAGAAAACGGAGTGGATCAGTTTAACATTTTGTCTCAGGAGTACTTGTGAATAAAAATGGGCCCCTGTAACTGAGCTGATGAAAATAGCTGAAGGTAGAAAGGAATAAAGAGCATTCCTTGGATGACAGTTATGATTGGTAGGTGTGAATGATCTGCAGAAAACTCTTCCAACTTCCCACAATACGACATTATGAAGCATGCCTCAAATGAACTAACTGAAATGGTCCATACAGAAACTCGCCGTTAAAAAACCATTAAGAGGGGAAAGTAACTCTGCAAAAGTCATTCTTCAAGTGAGGTTTTCCAGGATAACAAACCTGAAGTTCTCATGTGAACAAATGGCCAAACGATCAAAGTCCTGACTGCATAATAAAGGAACCATTATCAAACACACATCAAAACTTTATTCCTTGCAGCTAAATATTGTCATGTATTTATCTCAAACAAGCTTATACAAAATTAAAGATGTTATTTTTTACTTAATGTTTTAATTCATCTTAAAGAAGAAACAGCATTCAGAGTTAAAGAGGAGCTTTGAGATTGTTATAAAATAACAGGATGTTGACTGATGTTGACAACTCCACAACAAAAGCAGGAACTGTGACTGCATCTTGGGACAGGATTTATGACCTCATAGGGTGGGCCAATGCAAGCAATGCGTAAAAGGCATCTAAAAATAGATGCTGAACTCTGAATTTAAAGATGAATAAACGTTTTTCTGTGAATGCAAATTGTCTCAATTGAAAGTAGAGTGGGCGGGTGTGTATATGTTCTGTATGTGCGAATGTAAAGTAAAACAACCGACAGGAATACTGTTCTGTGTTGAGAGTGCAATTTAGCATGAATCAAAAGCAGCTTTCCTGGCTCCTATTCCATATGCTGCAGTCTGCCAGGAAATGGGATTTTTTTCATATTTCTTGTAGGTAAAGTCTTTGCAGAATGGAATCAGATGAGGTATTTTTTTCCCTACCGAATGTTTAAGTGTTGGAAGTTTGGGGCAGACTCACTGGCAGGAGAAGAAAGCTAAAATTTGGGAGACAGCAGGGGGGTCCGCCATATATTTGTCCTAGCCCCAAACCCTTTCTGGACACCTTGCTGAACTGAATCATGACTGCTTGTAAAATACAGAGCCCTCTATTAAATAATTTACCACCAACTGGTCTCCAGACTGCCCTGAAGTGATTCTACTAATCATCACTGCACACAGAAATTATTTATGGTTCCTTTTCATGAGGAGAAATGCCAGTTATTCCATCCAGTAAAACAGCAAGCTACAGCAACTACATAAATGACTCAGGATTTTAAATAAACTATATTCACTGTCTTAGAAATAATATATAAATATTAATAGACGAACAATTCTGTTCATTGTGTACATTACATTGCCTTTTTTTACATAATAAAAAAGGCTTATATTTAAATGGTGTGACTAAGAGCTGGTTATTATTGTGATAAACTGCAGTCACACTGCTGGGTTTCAGAAAATCTAAGAAAGAAAATCATACAACAGATGACAAGATTCATCAATAATCCATTCATCCATCCATCCATCCATCCATTTTCTTCCGCTTATCCGGGGCCGGGTCGCGGGGGCAGCAGCCTAAGCAGAGAAGCCCAGACCTCCCTCTCCCCAGCCACCTCCTCCAGCTTATCTTGGGGAACACCAAGGTGTTCCCAGGCCAGCCGAGAGATATAATCTTTCCAGCGTGTCCTGGGTCTGCCCCGGGGCCTCCTCCCAGTGGGACAAGCCACTGCAGCCACTGCACCAATCCGTCTGTCGACCTCTCGCTCCCTTCTCCCATCACTCGTGAACAGGACCCCGAGATACTTAAACTCCTCCACTTGGGGCAGGGACTCGTCCCTGACCCGGAGTGGGCACTCCACCCTTTTCCGGCTGAGGACCATGGCCTCAGATTTCGAGGTGTTGATTTTCATTCCCGCCGCTTCACACTTGTTCCAAGGCAAGCTGGAGGCCGTCACCTGATGAAGCCAACAGGACAACATCATCTGCAAAAAGCAGGGATGAGATCCTGAGACCACCGAAGTGAAAGCCTTCCGCCACTTGGCTGCGCCTAGAAATTCTGTCCATAAAAATTATGAACAGAATCGCTGACAAAGGGCAGCCTTGGCGGAGCCCATCACCCACCCGGAACAAGTTCGACTTATTGCCGGCTATACGGACCAAGCTCTGGCAACGGTCGTATAAGGACTGAATGGCCCGTAGCAATGGACCAGACACCCCATACTCCCGAAGCACCCCCCACAGGATCCCCCG
>VUQR01034832.1:9345-20629 GCA_015108515.1 Hemichromis elongatus
TGCAGGACAAATAAATCAGAGTGGGCCAGTAGTCTCACAGTTCAGGGACGTGACTGGGGTCCCTAATGAAATGCTGATATGCAGAAACCAGTGCAGAGAACTGCTTAGTCAGCCATCCTGTTAGCTGTTAGGTACTTGTGCTTAGGGTTGAGTTGACAAGAGCTGCAGGTTAGCTTCTCTCTGTCTGGAGCCTCACCTTCTTATATGCATTTGACTGTGGCAGGGAACATAACCCAAATGACCGAATCCAGTTAGGTCATTTCCACAGCCAACTTTCTGTTTACGCTCTGTGTGTAAGCAAACTTTTAATGCTGTTGAAGGAGGTTGTATTAGTGCCAACAAGGTCAAATTGTAACAAAGGGACAATATTTATATCTAAGCAAGGTGGTCTCTGTACTTATCTATGGAAGAAAAACTTTAAGCCATTCCATTTGGGTCTGCTGTTTTTGGACTATCCTAATAATGTGTGACATTAGGAGACATGGCCAAAAATGGTGACTTAGTTGGGCATTTGTGACATCTGAGAACTTAACTCATGTCTGCAAGTAAGTGGGATGAATACCTGAAGCAAAAAAGAATCACTTTTGCACAGGAAGTTATCAAGATTAATACATTGTTAGAGGTTCAAATCCCTCATTAGTATCTCATTAGGATTTGAACTGCTCGCAGAGCCCTCGAGCAAGTTTGTGTCGCTGCAAAGCACATTTGCAGTATGGACTAAACTTTAAAAAATGAACCCTGCTTACAGGATACAGCTTTAAATATGTTGATGTGATGAAGTCAATAAAATGCATGTACACAACATATGAGGGCTGTTAGCTATGTGAAATGAGTTCTGTGTGCTTTATAGTCATTTGTTAACACCACCCACCTGCCAAATGCTGCTACATTTTTGGGAGCTCACTGGACTCTATCAATAACAGCATTTATCATGTTCATGAATAAACCCTCCACATGTCTTACTGGTTACTTTCAAAGGGTAACCATCCAATTCTTCTAACTAGGCAGAGGCTAGCAGGTCTGGACACGAGGAGCTTTCTTTGAGCTGCAGCATTAGAAATTAGGCCATACCAGGATGGCAGTTAATAGTGACTTCCTAACTCAACAGTGAATCAAGCTTTTTCTGTACTCTTCTAAAAATAGCCTCTCTTTGACTGACGAGGAAGTGGAGGAAAAAGAGTTTTCTGGACGGATCCCGTGTGCAGCCAAGCACCAAATCCACAGAGAACCCGAGCTGGACCATGTCAACACTGTCTACATGCAGAGCGCCCAGGCTCTCATATTGTACCTATATAGACGTTAATAATTTTCATAATCTTATTTTTTGATGACAAAACCTTAAATGGATGCTTCTTCTGTATCACCTCTTAGATGAAACAAACATGATCTGCTATCCCATGGAAATGAATCGGAGCCTTTTTTCATGACCGTTCGCACAAATATAAAGTTTTGTGTTTCAGTAGAAAGACTGGCATGTCTGAATGCACGTTGTTCACGAGAATCTTGGATACGTTACCATGGTGACCATGAAAACATAGTTCTAAAATAACTAGCAGCCATTGCATTTTTAGCCCAAGCTTTGGTCTTTTTCGAAACCCTAACCAAGTTATGTATTTTGAATTAATTACATAATATGGTAATAAATATTGCCAAAATGTGAAAGGTATGTAACTTGGTTGTGGAGTCTGTAGATCAGCAGTTGTGACAGCTTTACAAACTGCTACAAGATTGCTTTGGATTTGAAAAAAGCAAAGATAAATCTTGCAAGAAAATAAGGTAAAAGTGTTCATTTTAAGTGGGGATTAGATTCCTTCTACAGTCAAAGCTTTAACCGCTTTTTTTGGCTGCTAAAAACGAGCACTGTTTCTTGTCCCTTTAATCACCCACTGCTATTTAGTTAACAGTAATGTTTGAGTCTCACACCCAGTCATATATAATTCATTGATGCCTCGATGAAACCCGACCTCTCCTTAACTGTCTCACAGGCCTCATCATGACTGTATGATGTAGAATCAGACTGCTAGGCAGTGAATCTTTGATTTTCCATAACGTGGATAGTAAACAAAACTTAGTTAACCCCTGTCTGTCATTTTACAATCCTCTGTACGGGTCAGATGGGGTCATCTGTGTTTTCAGTTGAAACTGGAAACACAGATGACCAGCCAGCTTCTTTATTGAGGAAAGATAGGTGCCTGACAGCCTCTTGTCTACCGAGTTAAAGTGTGACCTTTATTAAGAAGCAGTAAAATACACAGATATCTTCCTCTTTAATGACACACGGACCAGGATTGGGCTGTAATTTAGCATTATACCACCTGTGGTGTACTATTGTTCAGGTGAAATGAAACATTTGACGTTTGAAGTTTAGGATTCGTGATGTTATCATGATTGCTAGTGCATTTAATTTGTGTTCCACCCTGCTCCGCTTCTCCCCTGAACATTTTTCTCTACAGTCTGAGCAGATCAGAGGAGCTTAAGGAATAGTTTTTGTCCTAATTCTAGCTGGCCATCTCTCAAACTTTGTGTAATCTTTTTCTGTGCTGTACCCCAGGGTGTGCACACTTTTTAAGTGTATATGTGTATTAAAAAATGCAGGAATTATTAACTAAAATGTTTAAAATTCTCACTGTTTTCATTTTACTTACCTGCCAAATGAGTAATCAAAAGGTTGCTGTGTTGTCTAATAATTGTCAGAATGTTGGGCTATGACCTTCTGTAAATACAAGCAGATATAGGCCACTTTAACCAGGGTGGATCACAGTAGTTCAGTTGGAGAGGACAAAGGGAAAATGATAACAACTACATAAATGGGCAGATGGTTGTCTACGTTATCTTTTATAACATTTGCTCAACAGTTTGCAGTCAGCAGATGGATTTAATAGGAGGTTATGTTAACAATGAGTTATCCTTATTTGCTCACACAAACTTGGTATTGGCTTGTGTTTTGTTTTTTTCCCTCTCACACCACCACAATCTGCACAGTAGTAACTGAGGAGGTGGCTCATGGCCTTCGTTTCAGGCCGTCTCAGATCTGTTGTGTGGTCTCGATCAGAGTTGATTTAAAAAAAAAAAAAAGAAGAATCAAATACTATTTGGATTGCTAAAATCCAAAGTTAAACTGGAAGGGACACCTGTGAAAACTGATTAGCTCTGCCCTGTGGCTGGTGTTCATTTCCTTCCCTGGCTGCTACTGCTTTAATGCTAATTTTCCACGCTCCCTGTTGTAAATATTTAATTTGGCACTTTCATTTGGTTTAATTAACCGTTCCCCTTGGCACACTTCCTTTTTTGTGTTGTTTCCACGTGAGCCAGGTCATGGCACTCGCTTACAGTACTCAGGAAGCAGTATATTTTTTAGATTTATACTGACCTCTGTTAAAACCTGTGCCGGCTGCTGTTACTGTTGGTGGGCTGATGCTTCAGTAGAGGGCACAGGGGCTGGACCTTTCCTCACCGCCCTCTGCCTATGCCACCTGATAGCACGGCTCAGCTCGCAGTGATGACTCACTCTATTTAATGAGTTTTCCTGAAGCGTTATGTCGCCAGCTGTTGACCACCTTCGAGAGGAAGTCATCATCACACAAGAGATGGAGCTCTATATTTAGTGCGTACTAGTAGTCGGTGGTGTCCTGTTTTTTCTTCTCGTGCAGAGGCAGGTGCTTCATCTTTGCGCTACAGTTTTCGCGATGCTCTTAATGACTTAGTGCGGTGGTTTGGTGGGAATTAAACAGGGCGGTCTGCTTCTGTTATTCTTTTCTTTTTTTTATAAATATAAATGAAACACTAGAGTGAAGTAAGCAAAACATTGTAATGTGCAAAATCCTGCTTAATTCCAAGACCTGAGCCTGCTGTTATGTTGATGAAGCTCTGCTTGGCTTTAGTGTTGTTTTGATTTGATGCTCACAGCTGAACATTTTCCCCAACTTGTCAAGTAGGAAGAAAGGAGCCGCAGCAGTCTCAGGTCAGAGATACTTTGATGCAAATGAAAGCTTTGAGGTTGCTATGTTTATTATTTGTAAAAAGTGCACATTGTCTCTGCCCATTCATTCCAAAAGCAGCTTGTTTAGAGTTTTCTCTTCCACTGCGAGGCCAATTTGTTTGCCACAGTTCAGGCTAGCAGCAATGTCCCATTTGGTGCCCAAGTTTGAGCCAAACCTTCACGATTGGAAGGTTTATTTCAGTAGTGAGATTTACTCATCCTGATCTCATTTTTGATGTGTCACTGAGACGAGCCAGGAGATCTACCTGTTCTTCCAGTGGAGTTCTTTTTTTACATTTTTCTTGTAAGTCTGAGATTAGCGTTAATCCATGTATGAGAAACCTACATCGGCCTGGTTATAGCCCAGCCCCGACGTCGCAGGGCGTTTGCTTTGGCTCGGGAACACCAGTGTTTGAAGCCCCCCAACAGCTGATTCTTTTGTCTTGCATAATATGTCTTAATGTGCCAAAGTCAAAGTTGTCTTTGGAACGCATCACAACATCCTGGCAGTAAAAATAAGCTGTAATGTTGGGCGGTGGTACTTCTGTGAGGTTGGTGAGTACCGAGCATTTTGCCAGCTGAGGAGAATTTTTCTCCGCTGCCCAGCTGTGTACCACTGTCAGCATGATGGCATAACAGGGACAATGTTGCCCATGTAGCTGGTCGAAACAGTAAAATGATCTGTTTACATTAAAAAAAAAAACCTGGACTATGACATCAATGACAACAGGGAGGAGTCTGATTGACTGGGGAGATACATGCTGTCTGTCATGCCTGTCATACATGAAAAGGCGAGAGTTTATCATCCTATAATCACTTAATCTGACGCGGTCTCCATCATAACAAGCAAAAATCTTGTGTCGTCTGAGTTCAACATAAGTCCATCTGTTTAGACATTGACATAAACGCAGCACTTCTGTTTGAAGCGTTCGTGTAAACAGTTTAACGAATCAGTTCATTCACATGAAGCAGCTGTAGTGCTAAAGTCTGCGGAGCTTTTCTGGCTCGTCGCAGCAGGCGGTGGATTAAGCATCTCCTGCCTCCCACTCATTCCTGTCTCCCATGATATTTGACCTTTTGTTCCATGAGTCAAGATGTGGTACCTCAGCAGAAGAAAGCAGAGGTGGGTTAACTAGACCCCGATAACCTTATGTTAAGGCTCTAAGTTTGGCTGGACTTGTCTGGAATTAGAAGTGTTAAATTTGTGAAAAGTAGAAAGTTTCCTCGGCTTGGAATAAACTGAAAGGAGAAAGAAATGTGAATATAAAATAGACATTATTGAAAGTAAGTCTACAGAAATCTAGTATCTCAGGAAGGTGCCAAACTCTTGGCAATGCAATAACATCTTCTTCTGTGAGTTAAAAAAACCTGTTCTAGCGTCTCTCCTCTTGGCAGGTGGCAGGTGTTCTCTTTATCCTCTTGAGCAAAAATTCAAATTCAACACTGATTTGCTGTCTTTGTCTAGGTTCATTTCCTCTAAGGATTTGAAAGGGTTGCACGGATTAGTGTAATGTTTGAACAAAACAAAACAAAAAAGCCCCGACTGAGCATGCGGAGGTGAAAACTTTACTACCCAGATGAGAATAAAACCATTTGAGGGATTAGGAGCAGACGTGTTAAAGGGAGATGGAAACAGAATCAACTCGTGAAGCGATTGTTTCAAATGAGTCATTTGTTGGACTTCTGGCCTCATTCACTCACGGCTGATAAGCCTCACCACCCACTCAAACCCACACCCGCATCTGTAATGGGTTACCTTGACACAAAAGCAAAGACCGTGACACTTCCTGGTAGTTGCTGGGACAAACTGGTGCGGAGGACATTTCTGGGCCTTTGTCTGCGTGTGTGTGTGTGTGTTCCCAAAATAATGCGGTCTGAGTGAAAACTGGGGCACGTTCAGTCCTAGATTAAATCTGTTCACTCGTCTCCCTGGAGGAAAGTGTGTGTTGGGATGGTGGCTGGGTGCGCACTGGTCCACACTGAGTGACTGTATGTTTAACCCTCCTCCTTCCGTCCGTTTTACAGGAAGAAATCACAGAAATGGGATGAGATGAACATCCTGGCCACGTACCATCCACCTGACAAAGATTACGGCCTGATGAAGATCGATGAACCCAGCACACCTTACAACAGGTTCAAAGTTACAAATAAAATATCATCTTAAACATTACTAAAACAGTAGCGCTCTACATGGCAGTTTATCATACATTTCTTTAACATTTTGTAGGCGCCTGACTGTTCGGGACTTTTTCTTGCCCTGCTTTCATTATTCACTTTATAAACTTCTCTTTCAGGATGATTGGGGATGACGAAGATGAAGGGGCACTGAGTGACTCAGACGGTCAGAGTGGACCTGCAGCTGATGACCTGGCATCAAAGTAAGGATTGAACTTGAACGCTGGGAGACAAATGCGAGTGTGAAGCCGATTAGAGACGCTATCATTCTTGTCCTTTAACGGGAATGTGCATAAAAATGTGGACAGCGTGTGCCAAGATCCAGTGTCTGAACTTGTTGTAATTTTCTGATCCAAAAACATATGAAACATATGATTGTGTTTTTCTTAACAGCTGTTCCATTCAGTTAATATTGAGCTTGAAATATACCACAATGAAGTAAATGTTTTTACTTAAATGTATGCTAGAAGCCGAAAGAAGGAATATAATGCCAGCATATGGCTTGGTCACAAAGTCTGCAAGCTCGTCTGTTTCCTGCTGATTCGTTTTTAAATATGTGGCCTATTGCAAGTAGTTTCTGCGACCACTTTTGGATTTCAAGGGAATCGCACATCAGGTGGGAGGCAACTTGACTCCAACCAAGGTTGACAAATAATTGGTTGGCCCGGTGGCGCCAGTGTCCGGCAGCCTCGCCTCTGTCCGTGCGCCCAGGGCAGCTGTGGCTACAATGTAGCTTAGGGTGTGAATGTATGAGTGAATGGGTGGATGAATGTAGTGTAAAGTGCTCTCAAAAGCAAGGCTGTTGAGTGCCTGTGTCATTTTGCAGTTAAACTGCCATGCTGCAGCAACGATGTCACTATTTGCGAAAGAATTTGTTTCAGATTTGTGAGGTTATCACTGGACTCTGAATGTCAGTAGGTAATGTGAATTTCTGTATGTAGGCAGAAACGGATTGAGTTTTTTCACCCATTTATCACAAACGGATGACATGCAATCACCAATATGGCTCCATTCAGTTGCAAACCTTTAGCAGACTGACTCTGACTTGTCATGTTTAGTCTGGAAGCACCAGAATCGCTTTAAAGGCAGCAGGATCAAAAGTTCAGTCAGAATAATTCTGCTACTCCCGTGGTCTCCAGTCACTATTTTTTCCTGAACTAATAAATAAATGAACAATGGGTTTAGAGGCATCTCCGTGTTTTATCAGTGATAAACTTGAATGATGAATTCAAATGCAGTTTGCATGTAATCTCTTCGAGTGAAAATACTGAATTAGGAGTAGAAGCTTGAGAGCATACTTAAGAACGGTGCTTTTGCCAAACAAGTGATTTGTGTAATAATTCATAGACACAAATGAAAGCAGGAGGGCGATAACATCTTATCATCTCCTCCCGTTTGCGATCCTAAAGGTGTGTGTTTAGGAAGCCACTCCGAGCCTTGACGTGGACGCAAACGGGAAGCTTGAGAAGCGCGTCCGCTGCGAGTTACTGTGCTTACATAAGCGCATCGGCGTTGGGTTGGGATGAGCTCGTTCGAGTGTGTGTGCTCCACAGAGTGTAGCGATTAGCTTCAGGCTTGGAAGTCAATTAGCCGCCTTTGTTTGCTTGTGCAATGAGTGCCAGCCATTGTTTTAAACTAAACCCTCCAGATAGTGCAGCAGCTGCTCTCTTCCTCTGCGCTCTTCCTCGTTTAGATCCCCAGCATCCACTCTCTCTCGCTCTCGCTCCGGTCATCCATCAATCATCCGACGGTGCTTTTCTTAACTGTGCTACCTTTGCTTCTTATCCTCTGCATCTCACGTGCCATCTCTCTTCCTCTTGTCTTCACAATGCTTCGCCAGCGTTGTTTCAGCACATAGAAACAGTGGAGAAATTGACGTGTTTCTCTTGAGCTGGTTGGTTGGCGAGCAGGCGTACAGTAAACGGGAGCTTCCCCGTGGGCACTATCACATTTTCACTTCCATCCACTCAGCCATGACTCGTTATTCATTTTGTCCACCTCTGTTAAAGCTCTTTGTTATTTTTATCCCATGCTTGAGTACTCACACACTCGCATCCCTACACTTTTCACTCTGCCTACTCGTTTTTCCACCTCCCCTAATGCCTTTCCTCCTTTGTTTCTCTCCAGTTTTTTGTTTGTTTGTTTTAACAACTCACAGTGACTTTGAAGCTCTATCAGTCATTCCCTGTTTGCGTTTGGTTTCACCCTTGTGTAATGGAGTGAAACCACAATTAAGACAAGTACAATGGGATTGGAAATCTCCTAATGTATGCCCTTTCTGTTTCTCTCCAAAGGCTGGTGGCAGCGGAGGGCTCAGAGCCTCGCTTCATGAAAGAAGAAGAGGAGGAGAGCAGCGAGGAGGAGGAAGAGGAGCTCACTCCGGAAGAACAAGGTAGACATCCACTCAGATTTCAGTGGATTATTTTAACGTTTCTTTTCCGAAGCGGTCGTGGGCTTTCGGCTCATTTTAGCGTGTGCGTCCTCCAGTTCACCTGTTTATGTATTCCTTCCACCTCAACACAAAGTGTCCTACACAGCCGTGAGGGTGAGTAAATGCAGAGTGACACTCCACAGCCAAGTGCTGGCAGAGAAGGGACAGACTGAGAAAGAGCTCAAGTGTTCGGTGCGCTCTTGACCTTCTGCTGACTTCCCTCTAGACACACACACACTCTCTGTCAGCATGCTTTTGACTTTGCCCTTCTGTGCACACTCTCGGCACACACCGCTCTCAGATGCAGAGCTGTAAGTGGAGACACACACACACACACACACAGAATGTATTACTGTTGCTGGCTTTTATATTTATATCTGGCCTGTGCAGGTAACGGCTAGAGAACAGTCTGGAAAGTCACAAATCCGGTCAATATCCTTCCAACTGAAAGAGCAGCATCAGCGTTTTTTTTGGTATGCAGTTTAGGTCATGTGACAAATCAGGATGATAAGATTTGTTAGTAGCAACAGCAACAAATGTGGGTTAGTGCATGTTAATAGGGTTGACATTATAGTATTATAACACTGTTGTCTCTTCACACATAAGAAACTCTGCTTCTGCTTCTGCTTGGCTAACTCTTCATTGTAACCTTTACCGTCTCAGATGTGTGCATTAAATGCTGAGTTGGCCAGTGTCGCATCACTGACACTTGGAGGCGTAAACACAGGCCAGCAGCACCTCTGTTAGGTCTCAAACAGGCTCCGCACAAAACTGCTCACGTTACACGAAGGCCAGCTGGATCAAAGAGCAGAAATGCAGGAATCAACATCCACTCTGACTCACAGGTGGAGGCTATCAGTGTCCTCAAGGATGTGGTGTGGGTTAATCAAAGTCAATCGGCGTGTTTCCATGGCCACAGGAGTACATGGCGCTAGGGGAGGAATGAAAATTGCTGTGTTTAGTTGTTCATGGTCGAAGGACAGAGTGTTTGAGTCTGAAAGGGTAACTGGAACATTTCTCTTGGATGTCAGTGAAACTGATTCGTATGATTGCTGAGGTTTTTCTGTGACGCTGAAGATGTTGGCTTTCTTCTTTTAGTTGCTATAGCGACCCTCGCTGCAGTGCCCAGACTGCAGGTCATGCCATGCTTGAGTTTTTTTTCCCCTCATGTTTCTTATTCATAATTTTAAACCAAATAAAAACCAGCAGACACTTGAAATTTGTTGAATTGAGTAACTATAGTCTATTGTAGATTACTTTTTACTGATGCCAGATGCCGTACAGCGTTGCATGTTTTTGCAGTGCATCAACCTTTCCATGAGTCACAAGGAAAGCTCTGTTTTATCACTACAGTTATAACGTGCCAGCGTCGAACTCGCTGCATTTGCCAAATTGAAGTGACTCAAATTTCTCTGTCCCCTCTAGCCAAAAAGAAGCATTTTCAGATGATGAGGAAGATGCACTACAACGAGGGCCTGAACATCAAGCTAGCCCGCCAGCTCATCGCCAGCGAGCTAGAAGAAGACGAAGATGAGGAGATGAGGGATGACACCGAGGAGACGGAGGAGATCAGTGTTGACCCGCCACAGGAAGGTGAGGGAAGGGAGACTTGGGTATTTGTTTGAGGAGTGATTCCCAAAGTGTGAGCTGGAGCCCCCTGGTGGGCTGCAAAGCTCCTGCAGGCATGTCATAAATTATTAATTTATATAAAAAGAGAATTCCAATTGGTAATAGGAGGTAGTTAGTTTGTGATATTATTATTATTATTTGTTGCTCTTGCATTGTTGTTTGTGTCCCAGTGCCATGTGGGTCACATGTGGGCCTCAAGTCTCTGCATATGACCAGGTAGCAATTTATAGCCAACAGCCTGTGTTTTTGTTTTTTGAATAAAGTTTGAATAAAGTATTTAAGATTTAAGATCGGATGGGCCTTTTCTGGTTTTTAAGCTGGTCATAGCCCTCTTGACTTTAGGAATGGCCGTGTCCAAGCTTTTTACTGGACACGTTTCAGTTACGCACGTTGTATGTGCGTGTGGTTTTCGTGTGTAGAGCTAATTGTTTTGCTCATTAGTTTGCATGTCTTTAAAGTATATTTGTGCCACTTGCGGTTTAAAAAAAACAAAACAACAAGCCACATGAAACGGAAACTTAATTTTACTCAGCGTGTATTCACGTTGACCAAACTTTATAGTCATGAGTTTGGTCCTTTTACTCAAATGAGAAGTGGCTTACTCACGTCCACTTTTTCCAGGATGAAAAAGCTGAAAAAAAAAAAAAAAATATCCACTTTTCTCATGTCTTTGTTTCTTTCTTTCTCCAGCTGATTCTCTGGACTCGTAGACGATGCCGTCTCCTACCTTCAGCCCCGCGTGTCTGTGTGCGTGCGTGCGCGTGCGTATTTGTCGACTCAAGAATCAGACAGACAATGCTGCTGATGTTTTTAACACTGAGCAACACAGCAAAACACCGCTTCAAGACCCATATAGCAACTCTCAGCAGCCATTAACCTCCCGGTCACACGTCTGGCTCTACTTTTCCTTCCAACTGTGCAATATGACACACTGGTTTTTCAACCCCCACAATCTGTACAACACACAAAAGAGGACTGTTGCTCCCTCCTCTTCCCGTTCCCATTGCCAAGAATTTCTTTCTCCCGCCTCTTCTGAACTGGCATCGCACTGAAGGGTGTGATTCTGACCC
>VUQR01034832.1:26668-40046 GCA_015108515.1 Hemichromis elongatus
ACATAATCATTTAAAAACTGTATTTTTTTTGTTTTCCCGGGTTATCTTTGTCTAATATTAAACCATGCTTGATGATCTAAAACATGAAAGTTTGACAAATATGGAAAATAAATAATAATAATAATAATAAATAAAATAAATTAACAAAAGAAAGTACGAAGAGTACGAGCTGAATACTTTTTTTTCACAGCAGTGTCTATTATAGATACTTTGAAGTATGCAGTAATATATGTATAAATATAATAATATAGTAGTATCCTATATTCTTAGGTATTACTGGACATATTCACCAATTCATTTATTCATTTACCGCATATATAGAAATAGCGAGGACTGTTGGGTTGAACTTTATTACAAAAACTCAGTAATGAACTTTGATAATTATTTATTAGTTATATAGTTGTCATATTTGTGAATTACATTTCAATACGTCCTCAGCAGTGGGGCACATGCGCACTGGCCGGTGGATCCTCTCTGACCACCACAGACGATCTTCGGAGCTCTGTGTGTGTGTGTAGTGTGTGCGCTCCACTCCCGCTGGCTGCTATGACCTAGCTACCGGACGACACTTTCAGTTTTTCCGCGCTGACCCTTCCGTCTCAAACTGCAGTCCCCACACTCAACGTTACGGTCGTTTATGGTCGCATTACCGCCACTTTTTAATCGTAGCTGCTGGCCTCCGGGGCTAGCTGGCTAGCAGAGAGGGGGTGACGGAGTGGAGCCAGCTGGTCGGACTGAGAAACGTCAGCGTTAGCAAACAAGCTAATTAGCGAGAAAGACTCAGCCTGGATTATTGCCTTTAATCAAAAGAGAGCACAGTTCTGTGGCTTCACACACTGCGGCAAAAATGAAGATAACTGTGGATTTCGAGGAGTGTTTGAAGGACTCTCCGAGGTTCAGGTGAGTGATGACAGCCAGGCTTTTTTTATTGTCCCATCCACTGCTTTTTTATTTATTTATCTCTGAGGTAAAAGTACACAGCTAGCTGCCTGCTAAACCCTCACGCCAATCAGCAGTAAGTAGCTAGCTGTTCGTCGCCTGCTACTTTTCTATTTTTGTCCTTAAGTGAGCTGGGGCCAGGCTGGGAGGCTGCTGCTGGGACCAGGAAGCCAAACGGAGACTTGCTGAGCGTTGAGGTGCAGTGAAAAGCTGCTCCAGTGCCTGTTTTTTTTCGATATAAATTATGTAAACATAGTAAAATAAATTAAATATGAACGTGGAGATTAGAGTCTGTCCCAGGATCGTTGACTGGCATGCGTGGTAGTGTATCGTTTCACGACAGCCAGCTTTGTGTTTACTGTGCGCAGCACTACATCAGAGGCTGAAATTCACTTTTCTGTTTGATCAAACTTATATTTCTAACTGGACCCAATGTTTAACTTTACTGTCCGCTCATTTTCTTGCTTTTAAAGTAACCTGACAGATTCAGTTTGTTAGTTTGCATATAAAGACATATAAGTGGCATATATTAGTACACATTTCCCCCTTAAATTATTAGCTGATCAGTGAAGAAAGAAAAATCACTGGTAACTTTATAAATAGTGCTACCATCCTAGATTTATGGCTGAGTCTGTTCTAAAGGTGGTCATGTGACGTGTTCTTTGTCTGGTCATTTCTGACAACCCCACACACTTCTTCTAAAATTTGTGTAAAAATGGCGTGTCTGCTCTCACCTCCCTCCTCCAACAGTGGCCTTGCACTGTCTAGTGTTTTGAGAAAGCATCTTCCCTTCTTCCTCCCTCTTCCTCTCTGCACACCCCCTCGCACTCCCTTGCTGCTGCTGCAACATCCTCTCTCACAAAAACGAGGAACAGATGTTCGAAAGTTGCTGTTGCAGTTGTTGTTTTTGTGAGACCGAGCATTTCCTTTAGGATTGTATTTAGAGGGCTGAACAAAGGGGAAAAGTCCCAGTTGGTCGTTGCTGCCTGGTTTAAGGCTGTGAGACTATGATGGCTTCCCTTTGAATTCACTATTTTAAACTGTACACATTATTACTATTAAAGCTGTCTAACTGGTGTGCTGCTTAGTGTGTCAGCTGATTGGTATTTGAGGTGTTCGAGGCGCTGCATGCTGCCACAGGCTTTGAAGCCCTCACCTCTTTGCGTCATCACACTTAGATTTACTTTTCATTGATTGTGGATAACAGAGCGCTGACTCACTGCGTACAGTTTGCCTCGCTGACATAGAAAACTTCAGTTTTTTCAAACAAAGGAAGGAAACTGCTTCGGTGGGAGTGCAGATTGAGGCTTTGTATGCGATGCATACCCAGCAGAATTTGAGATACCACCGGCTTTCTCTACTAAAAGTCAATCGTTTGTATACAAGGCTTGCCTGACTGTTTTATCTGTTAGTAAATAAAAACAGCCGTCATCATGCGCCAGGTCTGAACAGCTTTTAAAAATCAGGTAATTCAATGCAAGGTTGCAGCAGTATAAAAAGGATCGACACTTATTTTTCTTTTCCCGGCACTGTGGCGGTGTGCAGGTGGTGTGTGGTTGACCTTTCTCTGACCTCTAACTTTGCTGCTGCACCTGTTACAGCAGCTTAATGACACCATTACCTTTTCTTTGCTATATTCCAAAAACAAATGCACAAAAGATACGAAAAGTGGTAATCTGTTGATCATGATGTTTGGTGTATACTCGTACACAGTATATGTGGTTTTGGGGTTACCTTGGCTTTAGGAGATTATCAGAGGTGCTCTTTTTCTGACTTCTGTAGAACAAAGAGTATCTTGATTAATCCTATAAAACATTAACCTAAGGTTAAAATAGTCACATTAATTATTAGACTTTACAGTAGTTCTTGTTCTGTCTGTTCAAATATAAATAACTCTGCTTCTCTGCCTGTCCCAATCAAAATTATTCTGCGCTGTTATCACCGTTATTGAGGGAATTCTTGGAGGGTTTCCGACGAAGCAGGCGAAGTTCTGGGCCTAGTTTGTGACAAATAAACAACAAGCAGTCATTTGACTAGAGTACATTTAATCTTGCACCACTGAATGACAGCATGAATAGAACCTGTAGGAATTTAGGCTACGTTCACACTGCAGGCGAAAGCGCATCAAATCTGATTTTTTTCGCCCCTATGCGACCCATATCCGATCATGGTGTGACAGTGTGAGCAGCACAAATCCGATATTTTCAAATCTGATCTGAGTCATTTTCGTATGTGGTACTGAATCCGATACATATCTGATGTTTTAGAAAGCGACCGCTGTTTGAACGGTCGTGTCGCATTAAATCTTTTACGTCACTGACACAAGACAGCCAGTTATCAGCGCCGGAGAAGACAAACGAGAAAGCATGGCGGTGGAAACTGGAGACGGAGCGAGTCAATGGAAACTGAAGTTTTGGACTTGATTAGCACACGGGGAGACAATTCTATTAAAGCTAAACCTTTAGGGTCGTATTGAAACCGGCCTGTGTTCGCCATTTTTACTTCCGTAAACAGAGCGCGTCGTGCGTAACGTCTTCTTTTGCGCATGCGGGCCGCTTTGAGGGCCGTGAACCGTTCACACTAGAGCCCTTTTGCTGTCACATTTTATTTGTAGTGTGACCAACCACACAAAAAAAATCAGATTTGATAAAAAAAATCGGAATTGAGTATTAAGACCTGCAGTGTGAACGTAGCCTAACACTCACTAGTCCTCAACCTCTTTCCGTCCGCAGTCTCAGGGTGCTGGACTCCCGGCGATATCCTCCACACATGGTGAGGAACTCTCTCATTTTGACATCAATGGCTTCTATCTCCTACTTTGGCCAGCTTATTATCCCAGCAGCGTTCTTGATTGCCCAGATCTTGTTCTTCCCATTCAGCTGACTCCTCAGGACTCAGGTGGTTGCAGCTTTCCTAGTGACCTCTTCATGGTTCCTTTTTGCATGTGGGATTCCCAGGTACATGGCACTGTCCTCAAGGCCTGCAATTTTGCCTTTGGTTGTACAATCCCTTCAGTTTTGACTACCTTCCTTCCCTTGATCATCAACAAGACTGTCTATGGATACTGATATATATCAGTATCCATATGTTCTATTATCCATAACAAAAAAACATGATGATAAATAGGTGTAAATGTAAAAAATACTATTTAATTTGAAAAAGGTATACAAAATAAGATTATTTTACCTGATTTATTAAAAATATATAAGAATATAAGGAGATTCTTAAAAGAAAGATTTTGCATTTCCATTTTTTCCAACAGACTTCTCATTTTGGTGGCCCTGTCACCAGGGTCAGCTGTGTTGTTTATCATCTGCTTCA
Organism: Hemichromis elongatus; assembly: GCA_015108515.1. Classification (NCBI taxonomy): domain Eukaryota; kingdom Metazoa; phylum Chordata; class Actinopteri; order Cichliformes; family Cichlidae; genus Hemichromis; species Hemichromis elongatus. Next base: position 30,929 of record VUQR01034832.1, read on the forward strand.
GTCTAGCAGAGAGGTGGATTTATGTTTGTGCTGAATAAGCACTTTTTACAGCCACGCCCTGCCAAATCAAATGTCACACCATCTCCTGGGGTATTAATCACACAAACACACACAGTCGGGCCCAAAAACATAAAGAAAGAGGGAAGAAAGGTCACATGATCCCTCAGACCTTCCACAAAATTCATAAGCATTTCATACCTTTAAGAGTAATATTCAGTCTTTGCATTCCAGTGTATGAGTTTGAGTGTAATTACATACATGCTGTGATCCTGAAGTCTATGCAGTGCTATCATCTTATATGACTTTTAACTAAAAAAATATGCGTAATTGTGTTTAAAACACAGGCTTCGTGTTCAGTCTTAGTTTAAGGTGTGTGCTTTGCCTTAATACTCTTTTAAGTCCAGCTTATACAATTTCAAAGCCTTTATTATATCTTTCTTCAGGTGAGAAACATCCTACCTCCAAAATTATGTTTTTTTTCCTGGAATTTTGGCTGATTTTTTTTTTTTCCATTAAAATTAAACTACCATATTTTTCGGACTAAAAGACGCGCTTTAATTTTCTCAAAAATCGACAGTGCGCTTTATAATCCGGTGCGTATTATATATGAATTCTGGTTGTGGTTACTGACCTCGAATCTGTCAAAATCTGTCAGTAAATGTTTTGTATGTTCAGTATGACTTTGGTAAGCTACGCAGCCGCACCGCATTATGGATCGCATTATGGATCGTCGCAGCATTACGGCTACCGTAGTCAGCAGCCTTGCGGCCTCGGAGTAATCTGGGTCCAAAACTCCAAAAAGGGGATAAAATGGTCAGTGTTGCTGCTTTACCAGGTGTGACAATTCATTTTAACATCCAGGCATCCATGAAAACAGAATTTATTAAATTTAACGGAGTTAGAAGTTAGCTCGCTAGTTTCCACCTAAACATGATATACCATGTTTTGAGAGATTTATGAAAAAATGAAAATGTACAGCTCTGCTATCACTTCCAACAAACAACAACATGTTAGCATAACATAAACACAGTGAAGGATAAACGCTAACCTTTTTCCACTCGACAAAAGTTAACGTGAGGGTTCCCGATGCAATCGCATGGCAGGATGCTGTAAACGGACCAAACTTCAGTCAGGAGAACAACTGAGACAATCCATCCACAATGTGAGGTTAGTCATTATTTTCTGCAACAACATGGGAATAAAGCAGCTGCGAGAGAATTCAACATTAATGAATCAATGGTACGGAAGTGGAGGAAGCAAGAAGAATGAGTTGAGTAAAGTTTAAATTATCTAAATGTTTTGTTTCGCTTAATGCGCCAAAAATCCGGTGCGCCTTATAGTCCAAAGAATACCGTACCATAAAAATGTTAGAATGTTAATTTCTTTGTAGCTCCCCTTTCTGGCAGTGTGGTATCTGCTTTATCAGCTCAGTAGGTTAGAAAAGTTAAAAGTAAAAGATATTAGCATCCTGGATTTGATCGTAGATCTGTCTCTCTCTCAGATTTTTTTTTTTCTTTTGTGCTTTCCAGCTGAGTGATATTCCTCACCAACCTGGACTTGATGAGGCATTTCCTGATACAGCTCCCACAGCAACAGGAGGCAACCCTTTTCCTCACTTCTTCCAGACTTGGCTGCTGTCATCCCCCCATTTCTACTTGAAAAATGTTCCCATATTTATAGCCTAGCTGCAAGCAGTAGCCTATCACTATCAATGTGCTTTTATATCCTCAAGGAAAATGCACAACTGCCAAGCAGTGCGAGGCACAGCCACACTCCTGCGATATGTAGAGAGGAGTCAGCTTGCATTTTTTGATCAACAATGTGACATTATTTTCAAAGGTGTTAATGCATGACTGCAATTACAGATCAACAGATTCCAGCTAATCATAAAATACCAGGTTATATATAGCCTTTGGTTTTAACAGTCCTGGGTCTTTCACAGCAATCTGTCATAGAGGGATTTTCCACACAGTAAAGAGAAGACTTTAAGGAGGAACACTGAATATTTACAGCAGGCTGCATCTTTAAAAGCAGAAATATGACAGAGAAATTCCTTACTATGTTTAAACCATAGCAGACTTTACCAAAAAGAGAAATGATTAACAAACCCTCGACAGGCAGGATTATGTTGCAAAAGCAGCTCTTTAAATTCACCTCACCAAACAACAAAGAGATGGTCAGAAGTAGGAAACTTGTGCAGTCTTACTGATGCCTACAATACACATTTAAAGGAGGCAATCTCAAAGCGGCAGTCGCTTGAAACAGATTTAATGAAACTGCATCATCACAATCAAATCCAGACAAGCTGACTTCAAAAAAACAATGCTTTTTTTTCCTCGCATGAGTCAAAAGCAGGAACTTGAAAAGAAAACAGCAGAATTACACCAACATCTGGTTTGTGAAAAGCGATTTTAGTCAGAGAGAAAAGCAAACAACATGACAAAGTTTTACTGCTTTGACTGAGCTCTTCTGATCAGACGTGTGAAATGTTTAACCTTTTCCACCCTGGAAATACTGTGGATAAGCATTATCTGTTGTTAAATTACAATCTGCTGCTATTTTGAGAATAAGCTACACATTACAATACTGCTATGATGAAAATGTGTGTAGGATTTGATATTTGTCATCGAGGGTCAAGAAGGTAAGGTGAATCCACTTAAATTTTCTGAAAAACTGCAGTAAAAACACAAATTTAAACCAACAAACTCAGCAGAATGCATCCCCTGGGAAAATTGGTGAGTAGATTATTTCATTTTGGCTTTAAATGATTGGCCCATATCCTAAACCTCTGCACATACTGGGATTGCATATTTAGTCCATAAAAACTTTTGTTCATATATTTTATAATGCTATGGTTGGAAAACCCACTGCAAAGACAGAAAAACCCGGAGATTAATGGACAGTAGGATCAGAAAAAGCCACTCAGACAGAAACTAATCTCATCCATCTGCACAGGTCAGATTTCACACCGGAAATGGGTTTCCTTCTCTCGTCATTCCTCATCGATCCTTCTTTCTATTCACTTCTTGTTATTTCCATCAATTCCACCTTTCTGTCTCCTTCACATGGATGAATGGATGGTTGGGAAATTCAAAAAAAATAACAAAAAGTCAGCCATGGTTCTGTTTTTTTCTTTGGTTTTCTGAAGATTTTCACTGTGATTCATGGAGAAAGAAACTCTGGAGAGTAGATAAGAAAGCAAATAAAACAAAAGTCATGAACTAGTTTCAGGAATTAAAATGATAATACTCTTAATTCTTTCTTTTTTTTTAGCAAACATAAATTTATGACTGAGTTTTAATTAAAATAAAACCTACACCATTGTTTCTATGCATAATTGCTGCATCCCAGCAAATATGCCTTTATCAATAAAACCTCCCCTCGTGATTTTTCGGGGAGTCTCAGTATAGAGTTGCCCAAGCAGCTACTTTATGACTTTTTTATTAGATAAAGCCGTGAACTGAAGATGAAGTCCTTTGGTAGTCTCACCAGAGCAGATGTCACTAAGTTCACTGATTTCTTCCTGAACTTTGAGAAGAAGGAGGTCCTGCAAGATTTTCTGCTGTTGCTTCTCATCTTCCACCCCAAGAAGCTTCAGCTGATGGTCCTTTAGTCTCAGCAACACACGGCCTGCAAATTTAAACAGGATTTTTCCCAGTGGCTTATTGATTTGTTCTAATTATATATAAAAAAGGGATTCAAAATAATGTGAGAAAAGTTAATAGTGACTCAGCATAAGCAACTTTAACATTGCTGCCCTGAAGCGGGAATCCCATGTATGTGTTGTACCTGTTATGTCATGTTTGATTACTGCTGTGTGGAGTAGGGTCATCTGAGTCGGATACTGTTCCTGAATCCATTCCAGCACTTCTTCCACTGACCATGATGACGGTCCCTTTGATAGGCCCATTGCCCTCTGACCAATAAAACATATCAAGAAAAATTAGGAGCACTGCAGAAAATGTAAATGTTTAGCTTTTTGTCTTACAATACAAAATAATTCACTTTACCAAATGCAGTGAAATTCAGGCCTCACACTAAAGAAAGTGACAATGCATGCTTGATATTATAGCAACATCTCTGTCTGGCACTAATCTTTACCAATCACACACACACACATATATATATATATATAAATATATATATCTTGTTCACAACAATTTCAGAAAACTAGACCTCTGACCTTGTGATCCAGATCACCGACAGTTAAATCCAAAATTTCAGTAGATGCACTTGTGGTATCAATTTAAACATCTTCATTCTCGAGTTCACAAACTTGGGCGTCCACACCGCCTACCTGCTTGGCAGGGCGATGACAATACCCCATCATCTTAAAAAACAGCGTTTACTTTAAATATGATGAGGCGAGGGCTCGTATACATGGATTTGTTTGTCACAACAGGCTGCAAATGTTCACGCACACTCTGATTGACTGAGAATGAAAGAAAATGAGGGGGTTTTCTTAAAATTGTGTGGGCCCCTAGACACACTGGTGACACATAATTACTCTAAAAAAAAAATGAAAATGGATTTGACATGTCTCCTTTAAAACCAGAAAATAAGCTCAGCAAGTCAGCTGCCATCACTGAGAACATGCAGACAACCCTTAACAACAGCTCAATGAAGTTTGGCTCCTGGCACATTAGCCGAGGACATTTCTGTCTGCAGTAGACCTTCAAATGTGAGAAAATGTTATTTTCTCTTGATATTTGACGCTCTGGATCACCTACTGGCTTCACATAAGCCTATTTTCCGGTGATTAATTCAACAAACCCCTGAACATGATGACAAATAGCTTTGAATGGCCGACGGATTCTTGTACTGCAAGGTGAAATCAACCAAGTATGACACTCGGAGGTCAAAAAAAGTTGTGCACTTTTCAAAAAGCTGCCTTCTGTTCATTTGGCTTTTCTCCTAGCCATATCCTCATGGGCTGCAATGTAATAGGGCAAAAATTGCTAAACAGTTGATGTGACCTTTTCAGCAGGCCAGTCTAGTTATTAGGTTGTAAATATAGGAATGTAATTTCCTGAGTTAATTAAGGGGGATGCGTGATTGGCTGAGGCTGTAACGAGATCCCAGTGGAGTAATTGACATACAGAGAGTGACCGAGGTAAAAAGACAGCAAAGTTCCCTTCAGCGTCAGAGTGAGCTGAGAGCAAAGAAATCTAACTGAGGACAATAATGTGGGTTTTATGCCTGAATACAGCAGTTCTTAAGCCACACAGCTCCTGAATTGGGCCCCAGTGGTTAGATTTTTATAGTGGCATAAAACGACTGTATATACAGCTTGTCTTATTTGCTCTGAACCATTTCATTTAGTTTCAAACTGCCAGGTTACAGCTAAACCAGGACCTGTAAACAAAAGCAATATGCAGTGACAAGCAAGGTGGAAAATTGGATTTTTGTAAATTACTGATTGTATGCAAGACTTTTTTCCCCCCCCCTCTCTCTAGCTGACCGGATATTTTTTATTATTCTGCTCCCGGCTTTTGCATCTAGTATTACCATTTCATTGAGCTGTAGTTTAACAGTGTTAAACAATGCGGACCATATGGGTCAACCCAAGGGCCAGATGCATATCTCGGGTGCTGTGCCAGGTGTTTGCTGTTTTACGAATATAACCGTCAGATCCAGATTATCTGCTATGAATACTTTTTTAGACTTGTCATGTCATCTTTTGTCCTCCACTTTTCCAGTTTTCACAAGATTTTTTTAAGGGTACGTTGCACACCGTGCTGAGACATGCCAAACTTTTGGAAATTACATGATGATGATGGAGACCACCAACCTGTGTTACCTCTAGAACTTTGTGCAGATTAAAGTGTGTTTTTGTGACACGCCTAAAAAAATCGGTTCTTTTCATTTGTTGTGTATAGACTCCCTTGTTCATCCTTTGATTATTTAGTTGTCTGAATTATTCATAGGTCAGAGATCAGTGGCTTAACAAACAAAAAATATTCTTCTGAAAATGAGTGAAAAAGCAGCCAATGTCCACAGAAAACTTTGAAAGACTTTTAGAAATCCTGGAGAACTGCTGTATAAGGTCTTTCCTTTCTTTCTTTTTTAATTACAATTTCTTAAAAAGAAAACTATAAAGAAGTGAGTGAGTGTATTTACATCAAGAAACAAACAACCTGAGTGCCATCTGACATATTATCAGTCAGGTGTCGCCTTAACAAACACTTTCACACAATCTAACATATGGTCCTGCTGCCTCTGGTTCAGAGTGCCCCATCAGTGCCTTTTTAAAAGTAGGTCAAGATTCTCTCCAAAGGATCTGTTTGATTTCCAAGTGCCTCTTTAGCTTGCTATGCCCCATATTAGCAACACCCAGCTTCTCCCAACAGACAGTATACTCAGGCACAGGGCCGATGGTAGGTCATGTGCACTGCTAGTTAATTATAGCTAGCCCCAGACAAAAAAACGGAATCATTTTCACCCTTTTTAACCTTCTCGGTTTCATCGGAGGCCTTCGATGTGTCATGCTGTCATAATTCCCATTGTTGAGGAACTTCACAGATGGACAAAGTTTCCTTTGACCATATGAATTTTTTTACTATTTCTCAGGGGAAATGAGTGTAAAAATTACAAATTGCAATAATAATGTAAGATCACTGGATACACAGATTTAGCTATTTAACTGCCACCCGTGAAAATCCTAAACTCTGCTAAAACTCACATTAGTGCCCTGCTATGTGACCGCTTCGCTTTGAGCAGTGCAAGTGAGGTTGCACTTTAGCTGTTGGTCCACTTTGGTCAACCTGCTTTGCTTTTAAATGTGCTTATAAATAAATTACTTGAATAGATTGATAGATTATTGCCTATTTGATGTCCATAACGCATATTAGTGTTAATAGTTGTCTTACATTTTGTCATGGTGTAAAATGTACAGGAGTCTGAGACATTTTGTTTGTTTTATACTGTAATATTCATCCTGCAATAATTACACTGACATTATTAAAGTAAAACAGTTTTAATTGCACGAGTTTACAGCTAATGTACTCTACGGAATAACATCTGGGGAGAATATTTAAGCATATTGTTTTGTGCCGTACTGTTTCATGTGTATCATGTTAACTGAGTCCTAGGTTCTTATTCCCTAAAAGGTGTGCATCACACAAAACCTAAACTCAACATATACTCTATACATCAAAGAAAATGTTTGTCCAACCTAATTCTATAGCTTTTAACATGCACTAACTTTGCAATTAGTGCATGTTTAATTTCCTCCCTCTTTCTTGTGTGTTGATATCCTCACAACCCACAATAGGATGCAGGAGATCTTGAACTGTAAATGGGGGGGAGCTAAACAATTAAAATGTGTCTTGAGGTATTTCTTGGTGTCTGGAACTTGGTGTAATATATAACAGTATTTCATAATATATCAGAGTTGATCTTACATTTTAGACAATGAAAGCACTACTTAACATTCAAAATACTCCGAAAACGATTGCCCATTAGTATCTACATGCATACATAATGTTTCTCTGTATTTCTTCTTAGAAAAGAGAACCTCCAGACTTATGTCAGACCTATGATATTATGATCAAATACAGCAAGGGATAAAGAAAACATCAATGGTCAAACACATACACAAGCCCCAAACTGCAGCATTCTTTATGCATTGTAAATACAATCCTGCCCCCTTGTGGTGTCTTGCAGAAGTACACAATCTCCTGAACAAGCTTAAAAATTGTTTTAGAAAGAAATAAGTGGTCCAACTTTTCCACAACCTAGTTCACAGAGATTTCAGTTCTCTAATCCAAAGCTTTGCTCCATTTAAATGATGTAATGCAGCCGCTTCGGTTCTTAATTCAAACAGCAGGCGCTTTATTGTGCGTTTTCTTTCAGCAAATGGCAAAACATGACCTAAAAACGCGCTAAGAGGTTTGTACAGCACTGCAGAGATTCATCGTTCATCAACTGGCCAAAAAGTATTTACCGCTGCAGTTTTTCTCAGCTGTGTTAAAGCTCAGCAGAATAAGCAGACTGATTACAGTCGTTAAAATTTTGACTGGTTGACAGGCTAATGCCGAATTAAAGCAGTGTACTTAAAATATATTTGCTACTTTGTACCAGCTGTGTATGTATGCCTGAAATTAGGAGTACTTACTTAAGAGTATAGGAATATTATGAGTAGAATTTGGGCTGTTGTCCTACGTACAGGACTGAGCCCAACCCATCGATAAAAACTGTCTTTCAAAAACGTAAAATAGCTACAAAACTACTGTAGGTAAGAAGCCAAAAAACTTGGATATCTACACAAACATTATGTAGGTGTTTATTTCAGTAGGAAGTTGACATTTACCTTCTGCCCGCTCGCTTTCGTAACGTCTAAACGGCGACCCTATTCGTACCTTTACTGAAGTGTTACAGTAGGTAAGTTCATTTCTCAGGCTCCGCCCATTACCCCTGCCACGTGATGCATTCAGGTGCTGTGGTAACATTTAGAATGTGTATGATACATAATGCTACATTTTTTTAATGAAGTCTGTAGTATTTCCAGGTATACAGGTATCTGTATATTAAAAGGAAATCACGTATCCCCAGCCTATTTTTTTTATATTAGCTACCAGCATGGAGCTAAAATGGTTCACAGACAATTAGCTGTGAGGCCACATGTCCTGCAAATACATATTTGTTAAACTAATCCATTACACAGAAATGTATTCATCTATTTGCAGGATATAATTTAATACTGAAAGTATTAAAAATTAGATTGCGGTGGAGGAGAGGACAAAAGAGGGCCTCAAAAAGCAGTCTGAGATCCATGTTTTACATTTTTGAATGTACAAGGTGCTCCAAATTACCTCACAGTAACTGTCGTTAAAATTAAACTTAATTTAGAAATAAGGACGTATACAGCTGTAGTTTGTGGTTGCACATTTTGCTATGTAAAATGCGCTTAACGTGACATTCTTCACCTAAATGATGAGTACCCCCCGCCCTCCCCCCATCTGTCCAAATATTCCCTTTTTTATTTTTGTTTTTATTTTTCGTTTGTTTGTTTGTTTTATATAATTAAACTTGTTATATTATACTCTACAAAATGACAAAAACTAATTCTGTTTTATTACCTGCAACCAACAGATGGCGCTCGTGTACAACAGGTTGG
>VUQR01034832.1:42293-55059 GCA_015108515.1 Hemichromis elongatus
TGGGCCTACCAAAAAAAAAAAAAAAGTTTGGGAACCACTGTCCTAAAGAGGGCGCTCGTGTACAGCAGACGAGTGTCAACATCTTTACGTCGCGGCTTCTGTCCCAGCTGCTCGGCAACTTCAGCTGGAGTTTTGTGATGGTCACATGACGTTGTTATGGGTATATTACTCCAAATGTCAGAGTTTGCTCTCCACTACAGAGCCGCTGCCTGTCTCCACAGCACTGAGAGAGGCTGTGCATGTTCCAGTACTATTAGAAACTTTCTCGATTAGTGTTTTTTTTTTTTGTAGTTATCATTTTTCTTTGAGAGCTGAGCCACTGGAAGAAGAACGTGAGAGCGCCAGGACGCAGAGTTTTAGGGCAATTATGAAAAACGCGGAGCTGTGAATTTTTATTTCCCATTGACAGCTAACAAGGTGAGACAGGAGGACTCATGCTGCGTCTCTCCTTCAGGTTTTATGTCGCACAGGCTTAGCATTATCTGATAAAATATTTCACGAACTTTGGCTTAAATATGCATCTGTCTGGTCTGTCATTCATCTGAAAAAGGATATTATGCAATTTGTACATACAGAGGATCCCTAGTATCAATCACATAAGTGGGCTCTCAGGAAATCTGCGTAAGAGTAACAGATTTACCAAGGCTTGGCAAAAGTTAATTAGTGGGTTAATAAGTTTGACGTTTGTCCCTCATCTGTAAACCCACCAACTAGGTTGTTTCGACCTTTGTAGAGTTGCTGATTCAATGACATGTATTCCACTTTTATTGCTATTAGACTATTAGGCTGAATTGCTGCAAACAATTTATTGGAGCTCAGTGCTACATAAGGACAGGAAACCCACATTTAATGGAACTCATCCTCAGAAAATCGTTGCTTTGTGTTTCCGCGGTCATGGATGGAGTATCTCTGCTTTTAATTAACCGAGAAAAATGGGTTAATGTTGCACACGGATGACTGAACAATGGCGTGGAGTGTTTGCCTTACTGTGATGCTTTCAAGGGATCCAAGCTCAGATTTTATAGACCAAAATGAGCTGTGAGCTTTTATTTTGATCACAGGGGATGTTTTTGATTGTAGTGATTTTGTTATTGCTTAATGAAAAGCAGTCAAGTGTCATACGTGGGATGTTATGTAATATTTTGAAGATATATATTTATTCCAATTATACATGCACTCACTGCAATCTCTGTCCAGTCATTTCGCTATAGCCTCGATCTACTTTAAATGTCAGGAGAGACCACACGCGTCGTCTCCCTCTGACCTCGCAGATGATCAGATTCTCTGCTGAGGGCAAATCTCACAGAGCGACAGTGCATGACAAGATAATTGCTTCCTCTTATGCTACTAGAATTGAGAGCGGTGTGCCTGCTGTGCTGAGTGAATTCCCATTCACTCTTTGTGCATTCATTTTCTGTAGAGTTGTCCAGCCCAGAGATTTTATAAGAGACGCACAAAGAATCCTGGATTGAAATCTGTGGAAAATCTGCACAAAATAAAGATGGTGGAAGAAATATAACTTCCAGGGGTTAAAGTCAGTAAATGCTTTAGGTGGTGCTTATCGTGTTATTTGACTGGTGATTCAATACAAATCACAAAACACTTGAATAAAGGTAATTAATTAAATAATAAAGTTAATTTATGTGTTGTTTCAAAATAACTGTCCTAATAAATCCCTGTGAGTGTTGCTGAGATGGTCATGATGGCAAGGTAATTTGTTTCTAAGACTTTGATCAGACCCAACAATTTGCTAGTCCCAGAAAAAAATTCTCCTTTTTTTCCCCATTCAAACTGTTGCCAGTGGGCATGAAATTTGTGGTCTCTTTACATTTTTTCCAAGTCCATTATAGACCAAGATCCAAAATATTAGATGTACTATAGTGATATGGCAGTCGTTTTTTTGTATTGGTTGAAAGAACTTGCTGAACTTGAGTTTTTGTTATGCAAAAGTTCTCGTCTAGAGTGGATTTGCAAGATCTTTGTAGTTCAAAATGAAAAGCAGTAATAAATCCTCTCTTCAGATGATTATCCTGTGAGAGCTAACATCTTTTTGCCCAATACATATCTACTTAAATGACATATGACTCCCAAAACAAGTTAGCTTTTTAAATCATAATTGTGGATGGTGCTAGGAGGATCAGGTCTGAGTATTGACTAGATGTGCCCCTGCTCCCAATCTAATGGAGCAACAACATGACATGACCTGGTTACTACTTGAATTCCTCCCTTTGGGTTAGGTCTGTGCACTGCCTCAGTAGAATATGCAACAGGCAGTAGACATGACACCAATGTGCTTTGCTATTGTATAAATTCTCCAACAACTACCTGCACTAGTCTCTCATGGACAGAGTCAGACATCCAACAGACTTTGTTATGTGGAGCTGACAACAGGAGGGCCAGGAAAACTGCCATTTTTGACATTATGAAATTCTCATATATAGATCTCTATTTAGGATTCTTTGATTGCTGTGTCTCGGCTCTAATTTCTCTGCAATTACCTTGTTTGTGTACCACAGAATGCTGAAAATTTGTCTTTTATGTTCTTATAATACACAAAATCTTTGTTGGTTTGCCTATGCAAGAATGTCAGGAAATGACCGATAAAAACTGGCCAACAAGCACATTTTAGGCCACTGAAGGTTCTCATCTATATCAGACATTATGATGTCATCACATTGTCTAGCAACCACATATTTAGCGATTAAAACACCCACAGTAAACAGTACTGTAGTACAGACATGTGTGTTGCTATATCATTCTTAGAATAGTGTTTACATTATTTTTTATGATCACTTCTAAAAAAAACAACAACAAATGCTTCTAGTTGAAGAGCCGGAGAGGTAAAACACTAACTGCTTGGCTTTCCCACCATCCTCTGTTGGCACTGAGCGATTAAAAGTGTTATATCCCACCAGACGCAGTGTAATTAGAAGATAACTCTCCCCACACGCACAAACACATGTACAGGAGTGTGGAGTTTTTAGTGGAATCACCTAGCAACCCTAATGGCTTCTGCCTAGCCTTAGAGGGGTCAGGTTGACATTTAGACTGTCCTATATTTAATGAGAGTCTTGACTGAGCACTTTTTAACGACTTTCTCAAACACTCACAGATCTGCCACTAGGGCTTGTGGGAGTTTAAAACCCACGACTCCTTACTACAGCAGATTTCATTTTGTACCTCAGAGGTATCTCACATAGCCTCTCTATCCCCTGTCCTATTTGTCCTCAGTTCCCTTTTGTTTTATTCATATTTGGTTTGCATTATGCGTACTGTGGGAAAACCTGCCCAAACTAGAAAAGTAAACATGCTCGACGTAAAGTAAACAGTCTGGTGAAACGGGTCCAAGCTATTAGAACTTAAAGAGAGGAACTTATTGGCATGCATGTTTAAGTCTTAAATAAAATGTAAACCCTGGTGTGCTTTTAATTAAAACTGAGTTATACAAGAGGTTATGTAGCTCAGCTGCTTGATGACACTGTCAACCTGTGGCTCAAGGTGGGATTACTGCTTCCAAGAGAAGGATCTACAGGAATCCATAAATAAATCTGTTAGAATGCTCTGAATTGCTCACCTTGGATATTTGGGAGTAAAGATAAAGTCAAATATAAACAAAATGCGGTAATGAATTTCATTAATATACTTTTTTTACATTTCACGGTGTTTGATTTTTTTTTTTAAATTTCCTCATATTTTCTTCCTTCTTTTCAACCAATATATCTGGAAACATTGAGCAGTCTGTTGGATTCTAGTTGTTCATTAGTTCAAAGATGCACTTGAGCTAATGATTGATTCTTTCATTTATTTTTAGTGTTATCATAAGTTATTACTCTTTAAATTCTTGCTGGAATCTCAGATTAGAAATGCTAGTGTCCGTGTCATGTTATCTGTAATCCCCAGCTTAGGCACTGGTAATGAAGTCATGTTTTTGATCAAGGGTTAAATTGGAATTACGACAAGTACTTGTGTTACTTCAGTGTGTCTGGAAGAAAAAAAATGCACAATTAAACACCAACTATTTCCTGGTTATAGTACTAACATTTAAGTGAAAACTTCAACTGTCTAATACAATCAAACACAGAACATTTCCATGTTTAAAACTTGCATTGTCACGTTTACAGATGTAAACACAGCATACGTGTAAACATGGAAATCTCTCAACAGTAGCATCTCATCTAACCAAAAATCCAACATCCAGAAAGTGCAGAGCAAAAACTGCTTTTTATTTTCATGGGCAACATTTCTCATTCCGCTGCCACAGCAGACCCAATATATTTCAGAAAGTGGTTGTTAATTAGATACGCCGTTCATCGGATAATTTATAAGACTGAGTATGGCTACCAGCTCTATATTTCCTCACTTACCATTTCCACTTGGGCTGACATTCAAATACTTCACCATATTCTGGAAAACTGGCACAGAAGTTAAACCAAATTGCTTGAGGAGCAGAAGCCACTTCCACGCACTGCTCACTGCCAGTTGGTATGAAAGGTGAATAACTCCTTTTCTCATGGCCTGTGACTGACCTTTCATAATGTTTTATGTGTTTTCATTCATACCTTTTCTAAAATATTCTTTTAAAAGCAAATAGAGTAGTGGAACGGGGCTGAAACATGACTTCTCTCCATCTCTGTTGGCCGAGGAAACAAATCACATAACACCGGCTTAAAGACTGCCACATCATAAGCATTTCCTTCTGTTTAGCTATGAAAATGTGTGTTTATTGTTGTTTAAAGCCGATCAGCGCTCCCACAGCTGCTCTACCTCATTCACAGTAATAGAAAGCAGTAGATCGCACTTACCTTTTAAGGACCACCTGTACTTGTGAGACGCTGACAGTGTGGACTGTGTAGAAATAAAGATGGAAGGTTGAAGTGAGACTGTGGAAGCCTATGGGGGGAAAAAAGTCAACTCCTTTAATTCATGCCCTCAGTAAACAGTTTGCTGTTTACTTTTAGTCAAAGGTATGATAAAGAATGCTTTGATTTTGTGCATACTTACCTCGTGATTGACAAAGTCATTACTGTATGAGCATGAGTCTTTCAGTTTCCTACTCGGAGAAATGCACTCAGGTTTCAACACACAAAGGTGCCAACAGAAAAGCTTCCCACTGAGACTTCATGAACCAAAAGGTGACTCTAAGGTGACTGTGTCCATATTTTGCGTATAGACAGTGGTTGACAGTCACCGAAGAAGTACATTCACTAACTGCAACCATTGCAATCACAATGTAAGCAGTGGAAACTCTACATTTTGTCTTCTATACTTTTGGCTAACCAAAATAAAATGCAGCTAATACACAGGAAGCTGGCTGATCCAGATTTTGGATTAGATTCAACTCTCAAATATTTCTTTTGGTTTTAGAGAGATTACAATCCTAAAATAAGCATATTTATTTTCTCTGTTCTCTCAGGAGGAGATGGAGAACAAGGCCATGTATCTGAGCACGAATGAAGAGAGAGAGAATGTCTCCATTTATGAAGAGGCCTATGATGGACACAACTTGTCCAAACTCAACCTGTGTGATGAAGGTAGGAGGGATAATAATAATGTAATAATAATAATAATAATTGAGCTGTGAAAGCGCTGAGTTGAACACAAGACTTGCTGCTTTCGTTTTTTTTTTTCCTTTAACTAAAATGCAAGTTTTTTCCCAAGGAACAAACTCGATTTAACCTCCCAGTGCACCAACGGGGTGTCTTGCTGCAATAAGTAGGTGATCCTAGATGTTTGTAGTGAAGGTGGTTCCCTAATGACAAGGACAGCTCTGAAAACTTCCTGAAAAAGCAGAAGAAAAATAACTGATTTTCAGGATCTTTTATTCATATATACCCGCTGATAACAAAGACAGGATCTGTCAAGTGCTCTAACACACAGGCACAATGCTGTCACCCTTTGGCTCTCACACTGCTTTCACTGTGGTCATCTATAGAAGCCAGAAACATCCAGGCGCAACATCTGTATATGTGTGTAAGTACAGGTGCAGCTGAATGAATCCACAGTTGACCCCTTGGTTGGTCTCAGGTTTCAGAGCAGGAACGGCCAGTTTGTTGGGAAAGACTTATTAAATGTTAACTTAAGAATTTGTTGACATTTTAATGGAAAGTGGACAATGGCCGTACTGATGAGAAACTGTCCTCGTCCACTTTTACTTATCCAAGAACACTTTCACACCTCACTCAATTAAAGCGAACATTTTTACCAAAAGTGTTTCAAAGCACAAGAACCTGACAGAACTTTGAAAACAGAGGTTAAATTGACCGGGCGGATTGCCCAAAACTTCAGTTTCTCAAATGGCAGATTGAGGCTGGCTGCCACACACTCACACGTTAAGATGCCAACCTTTTACTGAAACATTCTCTTTGGCTACTAATCTTCATCTTTGTGACAACTGAACATGTGGGTGATTTGTTTAAAACGCACCTATTCAAGTTTCAAGTTTGTCTTACAGTTAACATTAGCGAGGTGTTGTTACTTTGAGTAGTGAAAACCAACAAGGACAGATATAGTTGTTAGCTATTTGCTAAGCTTCACCTCAGCTTATTTATTTAAGTCACACAGACCTAGAGATGGTCATAAATGCTATGCAGTCTTTTTCTTCTATCTTTAGGGGTCACCACAGCAGATCCTCTGCCTCCACCTCACATTATCTGAAATATCCTCCTCTGCCACAATAACATTTTCCCTTATGTCTTATTTTACTACATTTGTGAACTCTGTGGTCTTCCTCTTTTTCCCCTTCCTGGCAGCTCCATGACATCTTTGGTTCAGTATATAGACCTTCCCTGCTGTGTACATATCCAAATCATCTTTCTGTTGATCTGAGCTGATCTTGTCCATCATGCTCACTCCCAACTAGCAGATTACACTAGACACTGACTGGTCTGCAAACAGTTGCCAACTGCTCACTAAGTAATAAGAAAAATGAAGAGTGTAGAGCCACTCAGAAACAGAATGCTCACTTTCAAAGTGAAAGCTGTGTCTTTATGTCCAGTTAACATATATCAATTGGCACATCCTGTTTGGGACCAATTTCACCCACTGACAACAACCCCCAGGAGCCATGGATGGGCCAGTGGTTGCTGGTTGCCAGGGACATGCTAACTGGTCTCTATCCCTGTGTGACATAAGCCTCACACAGCTGGACTTAGTTGTTCTATCATTAATTGTACTAACAGTAGAGCTGATTTTGACCTGTCCTCCAAACTTCAGCCAAGGTGTGCCTGGGTTATCTTTATCTGTGATAATTATCTGTGCACGGATTGCCAGTGCTTCCTCAAACATAACTGCCTCTTTAAAAATCACTTTAAGTAATGAAGAAGGGTACATAGCATGTGAAAAAAACTGTTAAGATTTTCATTCATTTTTAACAGATTCTATTTCTTTCCTATAAATTGGTTAATTTTTATAAATTAACTTGGTGATGTCACACGCTGTTGGTTTTTTATTATTATTGTGGTTTAATAATGATTCACATAGATAAATAGTCACTTGTAGCACATAAACTATTGGTTTTAAAGGACCCATCAACCGATCCCGCAGCATTATCGCCACAGGCTAAAGATGGGAAAGTCATCAGCATCAGTAACGGAGGAAATTTTGCTGACTGGCCAGGTCA
Organism: Hemichromis elongatus; assembly: GCA_015108515.1. Classification (NCBI taxonomy): domain Eukaryota; kingdom Metazoa; phylum Chordata; class Actinopteri; order Cichliformes; family Cichlidae; genus Hemichromis; species Hemichromis elongatus. Next base: position 49,912 of record VUQR01034832.1, read on the forward strand.
CATCCATAGATGAGTGGTGTACTGGACAAGAATTCGAGGCTAAATTACACTCTGTTTATTTGCTGTTTATGTATCAAAAGAATTGTTTACTACATTTTTATACTTTTGAGAGCTATTTCCATACCATAAAGGTAAGATGACAGAGATTGGAAGTCTTGGAAAGTCTGAGTGCTCTTGATTGTGTCATAGCTTGGCTGTTTTTGTGCACAGCTGGGATTCTAGGTCTGTGTCTTTGGCTGGCTTTTCCTGTGGTTTGTCATATATAAGAGAAGCCAGTGTGTCGCTGCTTCCCCAGTTAGTCAACAAAATCATCATCAGAAAGCTGAGATGCTGGGGTAAAGTGGAGACTACCAGGGCCTTAATCACTAAGAGCACCGTAAGCACAGGCCAGCAGGACAGTGAGGAGGGGAGATGGTCAGGCTCGAGATCAGAATAAAGAAACAGCATAGTGTGAGTACACCCTGAAACTGGATGTTTTTTTTAAATCGACCAACTTTAGGACAATTCAGTATCTCAAGAGCACATTCTTGCAAGATCTAGCAACATGCTATACAAAATGCTCTACAAAAAACACAAAAAAGCAAATATAATTTACAGAGAAGAGTCAAAGTTAACAAAGTTAACCAGAGGAAATAGAAAATGCTAAATTTAAATGATCTTGTTATTCATTAAGGGTTATCCAAAGCCTGGCTCTATGTAAAAAAGTATTTGCCCAGAGGGAAATAGCAAAGACGTAGCAAGAACTCCAGTCGAGCAGTGATAACAGGAAATGAGTCTTTTCACGTCAGTGTTTCGGCCCACTCTTTAATGCAGAATTGTTTTAATCCAGCCTGATTGGAAGCTTTTCAAGGATGAACAGCCCGTTTAAGGTTACACCAAAAAGAATCTCAACCTGGACATTGGCTGAGTCGCTCCAAAATGGTCATTTTGGTTTTTTAGACCCATTTGTTTCCCTTTAATTTTTCAATCATGAACTTTAACTGAGGCAAGTGAGGCCTGCAGTTCTTTAGATGCCTTTCTGCTTTTTTTGTGACCTTCAAGATGGGTTGTCGATGTGGTCTTGTGGTAATTTTGGTAAGCCCGTCACTCCTTGGAAGATTTGTCAGTGTTAGAAGTGTTCTCCCTTTCCTTTCCAGACCAATAAATGTCAATGACTTTGTTTCTCAGCTGTTTCTTTAGATGATGTGATGCTATTTGAGATCTTTTAGCCTGCCTTATTTGATGTTTTGATTCAACGGCTCTGCCAGTAATCAGGCCTACGTGCAGCCAGTGAAAGTGAGCTCAGCTCAGCTTTCCAAAATTGTGGTTAATCGGTTAATTCGTGATTTAACAATGAGAGCAAACTCTTTTTCACAGCATTTTCTTTCCAACATTTGCTCATAATCTATAAGCACAACCCAATCTACTTTTATGCAGCCATAGAACAGCTATGACACCTCAAACAGATCGACTCAGGAGACATGAGGTATTTGTGTTGGAGAGTCTTTTATTTTGGAAGAAAAATCCTTGCTTGGTGGTCTTATAATTTAAAGTGTTATGAAGCCTCTCCCCCACAGTCTCATGGATGATTAACAGTTATAATAGCGCTACAATTAATTTGACGATCACGTTAACGGTTAAACGTGTGCATGCTTAGAATGGGGTCTTTCTGTCAATTACAGAGACCTACAGAGTGCCTAATGTTTATGGAGTCTGTAATACTTGTCAGAAAGCATGTGTGTTTGATCTGGAAAGTTACATTTAAAAGACAAGCAAAATTCAGCCGTGTTACCTAAGCGCATGTACATACCCAGACTCACTCACGCTGACTGAGCTGGAAATAAAAATCAACAGGATTTTTTTGTTGCATCTCCAAGTTTGCTAATTCCAATCGAATCTGTTTATTAAACAGTCTTAGTTAAAGTCCCAACTCAGGCTTAGATAGTATTCTTTTCCTAAAACAGCCAGTGCAATATGATAATGCTGAACAAAATCATAACTGTAGGAGTTTTTGAAGGACAGTGTGGTAAATAAGCCGAGCTGTCTTTTTTTGGTCTCCACCTACATGCCGGTGCTTACAGTAGCCTATGAAGCTTGTGAAAGGAGGCAACTAGTCTAGCTTAGTATAAAGACTGGGGGGAAAAAAAAAAAAAACCTAATCTGGCTCTCCAAAGTTTAATTACATGCCTCCTACTAACTCTAAAGTGTTTATTTAAGTCATACAAGCCCAGTTAAAGGAGCTACAACTCATTTCTTGTGGGCAAAAAATGGTCACGTATTTAATTTCCAGTGTTTACGCTAAGTTAATCACCTCGCTCGCTCCATACTTGCATAACATATACACACACACACGTGTGCCATGGAAACGATTTTCTCATCTCGTATACATCCCGAGTTGTTAAAGGTCCAGTAATGCATGTCTCACACTCAGGCTGAAAAAATCCCCCAAAAAAGCTTAGAATACAGAAAACTGTGTGCTAATGTTTCCCTCGTGGGACTTGTTGTTATGAAAATGTTTGCTGAGATTAAAGAGCGTTACGTGTCATTGTTTTCAGTTTAGTTTTCCAACATTATTTAAAAAGGCAGACAGGCTTCGAGGGCCATTTTGGTTTCTATACATTCCATCTATGTGACACGTACATACATCTAAGCCAGCTGTGTTTGTCTAATGCTGGAGGTTTGTGTGTTCTTCATCATAAAGGGTGTGTGTGTGTGCGTGTGTGATGGATTGTCATGGTCCAAATGAAACCCTGCTGCTGGGAGGCTGCAGAATCAGTGTTTTTATTTAAAAGTCAGATTCAAGCCAACATCATGACTGTTAACAGGAAGATGGACCCTCATTATAAACTCATGTGAGATTTTTATCACAGCGTTCGTGATACCTACGGCCTTTTTCCCAAGACATTTTGGTTCATATGTAGCCTTAGATCTGCCTAAACTTATTTTTAATGCAAGAAAAGTCTTTATTTCTGTAAAAGTGTTCAATTATTCAAAGCCTAAAAGATAGCCAGGGTAATATTTACATAAGACATCTTGTTCTATGAAGCAAGAATTGTGGAAAACATACCTCAGTAACCTGACTGAGCCATGTATTTGGTACTGTTACATGGTCAAATGTATTTAGGTAATCAGATTCAAGGAAATTAATCCTCTTAAAGAGATCAGGATCATGTTAACATTTCACATTAGTCACTCTTCTTTATCTTAGGAAATCAGGAATTTTAGTTTCCTTTTGCCATGTGGTTTATCTTAATTAGAATGTTTAACATTTCCCGGTAGTTTTCTGCTTTCCTCTCAATATGTAAAACAGCGTTCCACAAATAGCTTGTCCCAGATAGATAAGAGTTAGAAACTTCATATGTTTCCAACTTTGTAAAACTAAAAATATGCTTTATCATATTAGGCTTAACTATTTTTTACTATAAACAGCAATGTAAGGCATTGTACGCATTGTTTATTTGTCAATAGTAGGCGTATTTTAGAACCTATTGGATTTCTAATTTACCAAACAACTTTGTGTAATATTGAAATTCAATTATTCAGACAGTCAACAGAAATTAAGAGTAGCTAGCTAGTTTAATTTGATCCGTTAACCACAGTCTTTAAATGGCCTTCAGTGGCTTTAATTCTGATTTCTTTATGAAATTAAGAACTTATTTTCCAATTAAAAAACAAAAACTGTAAATTTCAAATCACAAATCTTACATCTGCATTTTGTTCTGAAACCTATTTACAATCACAGCCACTTCATTGGCTACATCTTTTTAAATCTGCCTAATTCTTTGTGGCATAAATGCATGCTAACATCACACAATATTTGAAGATTTGTCAGATGCACGTCATGATATGAATCAGCTGCTCCAAAACCTCCCAAAGGAGCTCTAATAGCCTGAGAATTGTTGACTGTGAAGGAGTGTGCATGATAGTAGTGCTCATAAGCATTAGCAACAACACTCAAGTAGGCTGTGACATTTAAACAATGCTAAATTGTACCAAGGGACCTAAAGTGTGCCAATAAACATACATGTTGCTATCTGGCAGAATCAATCAATGTGTTCATGTTATTTACAAAAAACATTGACCCTACCATCTGAATGTTGCAGCAAAAATTAAGATTTACAAACCAGGGAACATTCTTCCAATCTTCAGTTGTTCAATTCTGTGAGAACTGTAGCCTCGGTTTCATGCTACCTGACAGAGAGTCATCCTAGCCCTTTCTACATGCCTAAATACATCGAGTTACTGTTAAGTGTTGGCTGAATAGATATTTGCATTAAGTAGCAGCAGGTGTACTTAATAAAGTGACCAGAGAGCGTATATTCATATCAATTGCATTTCAATTTTGTTATTATTAGGTCTTGTTGTTTCCTTGCAACAAAAATGACTTTCTCTGTGTAGCACAATCATTTGTGAATTATACAGTTAATGTCTGAAGAAAACACATAATTCTCTTTCTCTATTCCAATAACTGATAAAGAATGTGACTCCTTAGAAAATCTCTTCCCATCCTCTTGACCTAAAAGGAATGTTCCCATCAGCAACATCAACTGCTTCATTGCTGCCTCCTGCCAAGCTGTCTGACACACACAGATGTAGAAGGAAAAAAAAACTTTCACTACTCATAAACAGTGCTGTGTCAGTTTTATTAAGACTAATTCTCAAACATCTGTTTGACCTTGAGAGCAGCGTTAAGCGCTGACATGCATGATAGCAATAGCTCCTTAGTGAGACTATTTGTGCGGTTCATGCTGTGTAACAGTCCACTCAGATGAATTCCCTTATATGAAACGCGGTGATGTATGTGTGTTATGATGTAATGATCAAAATGTTTACCAAATATATAAGTAATTTCCCATCAAACTGAAACTTGTCATCATACAAGTAAATGCCTTTGTAACCACAAACTTTTTTAATTGTTACCTACCAACTAAATATCACTATTTTCACAATTTTATTAGCAGCTTTTTGCTTGGTTGAACTCTAAATGAAATAGAGAGCAGCCTTGTTTTTCTCCTTTTTACAGGAAACATATTATCATGTAATATTATGCAAATGTGATCAAATACCTCTCGGGTTCAAAGGAGCATCCACTTAGTGCGCTGCCTGATTTTTGGGCTTCATTCAGAAATTGAAAGAAAATATGGATGTTGGGAATCTTGGATTTTCTTT
>VUQR01034832.1:61358-94001 GCA_015108515.1 Hemichromis elongatus
AGCGAATGGATGGATGGATGGATGATCATGAACACTTTTTTTTAATCTAACCAGTCCTTTATGTAATAATTCATTTCCATGTTCACAAAATGAATATGATTGAAGTGCAAAAACTGCGTATGTTGAACTTAATTATGTTATCACCGCACCTAAGACCCAAGTTCAAGTTATGAAATGCAAAAATGTTTGACATGTATTTCAATGCAAGGTTATGATTTGCATTAAAATACAGCAGTTAACACTTCTGTTGAAACAACGGTTTCTTGGTTGCCCGCGTAAACCATCCTGTCTGGGCAAAACACTTGCTACAGACTAGTCATATTGTCATAGCCTTGCTGTGTGGCAGGCAGGATGTAGGACCCAAACGCAGCTTTATTTTGACTGTAAATAACTCACTTCAAATACAAAAATATTGTAGAAAACAAACCAGGAACAGTAACTAGGAAATGGCTGGAAACACAGAGGGAAACACAGCATTGTGAGGGTTAACAACGTGACAACATTTCGGGGAAGACTGAGGATTAAAATACGCAGGCAGGATAATGAGAGCATGGGGAACAGGTGGAACCACAGCTGGGACTAATCAGACATAATGAGACAAGGGGAAAGCAAAACTAGACACACTGCACACAGGACAGGGACTATCAAAATAAAACAGGAAACACACAACAGGAACAGAGGCACGGACTTGACACTGAAACGTCAGGAACAGAGGAAACACGGAGCACAGGGACAGGAGTAACAAAGTGCAACATGAGACACGACTGACTGAGGAACAAGAAAATAAACATGAAGACAGAACTAAACCTGCACCGAACATGAGGGGCATAGGAACAAAACCCCAAGAACTAGAAATCACAAAAACACTGAAGAACCAGAAACCAAAAGACTAGTAATGATAAATCACAAGGAAATCAAACATCAGTAATGATACAAAATTCAAGACCCTGGGTCATCAACCCAGGACCGTGACACATATACATCCTGGTAAAATACTTTATTTACAACGTAGTGCTAACACAATCCATGAACCGCAAGCGCATACAAATATGCTTTCTCGTGACTCTATTTGATGTTACCAATATTTTAATAACAGTCAACCTCCTGTGACTGTTGCTGAAAGTGCTAGAATGAGTTTAACTGAGGTTAAGGATTTCTTGTGTGCTTTATCCAACTCTTTTCACAATTTTCTGTGTTGAAGGTCCCTTTGTATTCTGTTTATAGCCTCTATATGAAGATATTTTTGCCCAAGACTTTTTCTCCTGCACTAAAATAAATCAGGCTTTGTGGGAAACAACTGAGGCAAAAAAATAAAAAATTAACCATTTAAAAAAAACCAAAAAAACAAACAACAACAATGACCGGCTCCATTTAGCCAAGCCAAAAGCTTTAGATTACTTTAGCTCTTCTGAGGATATTTAAAAGACACACGCATAACCTTTATTATTCAAGATTTTAAAAAACTGCCTTTAATCTAGACCATATGTGTCAGACTAAGGTTGTCAGTACAAAAAGTCTCTGAGGGTAAATCTGACACCACAAACTGCCACTCCTAGCAACTTTAAAGTCAAGCTTTAAAGGTCTTAAATCCCTCCCTTGTGGAAACAATAAGCATTTTGGCTGTGGAAGATGAGGTGTTTCTGACCTCAGTCTGTTTATGTTTTACGTAAGAAGTACTGTTCCCAAACACACATCGCATGCAGGAGAGTAAAACCCCCATTACATTGTATATAGTGCAGTTATGACTGCAAATAACTACATGAGTAGAAACTGAAATACATTTAATATACATGAGCCAAGCAAGGAAGTGTGCTCAGTCATGAATTTAAAATATACAAACAAACAATTAAAAATATACATGCAAACATGCATAGTTTTAATTTCATATAATACCACAAACACATCGTGATATAGAGTACTATATGCTTACCAAAATGTATGCAGCAACTAGTTTGTAAAAAAGTTTTTGCCCTGATTTCTTTCTGACTTCCTAGTTTTTTTGCATAGTTTTTACACTTACATGTTTCAGATCATTAAACAAATTTTAATACCAGACAAAATAAACTGAATAAATGTAAAATGCAGATTTTAAATTATGGTTTTATTGTTTAGAGGAGAAAGATTATCCAAACCTACCTGTTCCCATGTGAAAAAATAATTCCCCGTCTTGTTAAATCATGTGATTAACCACATTTATTGGAAAACTGAGTTTAGTTTCACTAAACACACTCAGGCCTGATAACTGTCAAACCTGTTAAATCAAGAAATCACTTAAATAGAACATGCCTGACAAAGTAAAGCAGATAAACTTTCCCAGGAGTGATCAGCCTACAAAAATTACTCCAAGAGCACATCGACGACACATCTAGGAGGTCACAAAAGACATTAAACATTAATAGCAGGCTTCACATGTCTCAGTCAAGGTCAGACTTCATGATTAAACAATAAGAAAGAGACTGAGCAAAATTGGCATCCGTGGGAGATTTCAAGGAGAAAACCACTGAAGAACAAAAGGAAAATAAACGATGATCCGCAAGACTTTTGGGTAAATACTCTGGATTGACGAGAAAAAATTTGAACTCTTTAGAAGGTTTTACATCTGGTGTAAAAGTAACAGCATTTCAGAAAAGGAACATCATGCCAACAGCAAAATATGGTAGTGGTACTGTGATGGTCTGGGGCTGTTTTGCTGCCTCAGGACCTGGACGACTTGCTATAGTAAACGGAACCATGAATTCTGCTGTCTACCAAAACATTCTGAAGGGGAATGTTCGGAAATCTGTTGGTGACCTCAAGCTGAAGCACACTTGGGTTCTGCAGCAGGACAATGATATAAAACACACTCTCAACTCCACCACTAAATGACTTAAGAAAAACTGAAGGGTTGTGGCATGACCTTAAAAAGGCAGTTTGTGCCTGAAAAGCCTGAATTACAACAATTCTGCAAAGATGAGTGGGCCAAAATTCGTCATCAGCACTGTAAAAGACTCATTGCCAGTCATTTGAAATGCTGGATTTCAGTTTATGCTGCTAAGGATGAGCCAGCCAGTTATTAGGCCATGTAGGTTTGGATTTTTTTTCCCCTTAAAAATAAATACCTTCATTTAGACACTGCATATTTTGTTTACTTATGTTATCTTTGTATGGTATTTACATTTGATTGATGATCTGTGTGTGACAAACATACAAAAAAATAGGAAATTAAGAAGGGTGCAAATACTTTTTCACACCACTGTACACATGAATCTGGCATTTGCACAGAGTCTGGTGGCCCCTAAATTGATTCTGAGAACATAAAGCCTTGTTCTAATGAGTTGCTGTTCTCTGGCCATGGCCCTTTCTGAAGGAAAGAGTCTGGACGTGTTCCAGCATTCTCAGTAGGAGTCCATTATTGAAGGAGCACGCACATTCAGACCAAAGAGGAAGAAAAGTCAGTCGGGAAAAGAGGAGTCCAAAAAGACAGCAGATGACCTTATTCAGAGAGTCAGACACAGGCTATTAACATGTCAGGCCTAATTGGACCAGACGTCTTTCTCTTTTGTTTTTTTTCTCAATACTGCAAAAACATTTTTTTAGTTTATTTTTAGTCAAATATAGCCAAGAAATTCATGTGTGGTTGCATGGGTATTAATTGGTGCGGTGTAAAATTACTACACATTGTATTTACTGCACTTTGGCTCATTCAATTGCTAGTTTTTGGTTTCATCTTCATCATGAAACATGGCAAACATTACTGACAACGAAAATAAATCTGCCAGCTGCCAGTGAGTGTCTGTGATATGCTCTTCTGCTAAAAAATTAAGGGAACATCATAACAGTATAACAAAAGGTCAGTTAGGAAACATAAACCAGTGTGATTCGGTTTTACCTGCTTTGGTGCAAATGAAAATGGCAACACTGGAAATGTACTTTTATACGCAATAGTTTTTCAGGCGGTGATCATAGACCATTGAGACTTTCTTTTTGCCTAGTTTAGCTTTTGCCTAGTGTCCTTGTCACTGCTGATAGCATAAAGTGGTACCTGCAGCCCATTCAGGTTGCATAAGTAATCCAGATCCTCCTCTGAGCGCTATGGTGTCTCAAGACTCTTTCATGTCTATCGCATGTACACTCAAATAATTGCACTGCACCAGGGAGATCTAACAGAAATGCAGTAATTGACTGGTATAAGAATATTTTAGCAATTCCGTGGCATCTTAGACTTCTTATATAACATGTATGTTTATATAATATTCATATTGTGTAAACTTACCTTCTTTCAGCATCAGTTTTGCTTCATTTTTTGTTTATCTTCTGAAGCTGCAACTCTGTTCCTGTTAATTTTAAACAGATCTTCTATGAAGTATAATGTTTTTATGGTTGCCCTGGAAATGCAGATGCACTACAACTGCAGAAAACAAAGTAAATAGGAAAGTTCCTAAAAAGCACACAAATACACAGTCACAAAACAAAGAGGGAAGTGTTTTGGGGAAGGATGAGCAATATTTTTCTTAAAATGATACATTTATTTGCTATTATTACATTATAACATTTAATTTATTTTCTATGGTCTATTGTATATAAAATATGGTTCTGATGTTTCCAAATCATTGTATTCAGTTTCCATTTACATTTTACTGTTTTCAGCATTTAGAAATGTCCAGATGTCATGTCCGGGTGACAATTCTTCCTTGTATACATGTAGAACTTTACATGTTTACAGTTCAGATAAATAAGGTCAAGAGATGCAATAAAATGAAACACTGCAGTGTGTAAGTGACTCCAACACAAATAAAAACACTATGCCTCATGCCTGCTTGTCTCCATAAACAGCTATAGGGATTTTATAAATCTGCTGCAGTGGGAGGGGGGAAAAAGCTTCAGGGATTTCAGAGTACAATAGCAGGCGTCCAAATTAGTCTTCTACGTGTCTTTTTTTCAGTTTTACTGGCAGGCTAATTAAGCACCAACAGATTCCAAATAGTTGTGTGCTCATAAACAAACACACTGCATGGGTTTGATCTGTCTAAATGCGTGCTGGAGCTGATGTCCAAAGAGGCACACTTTGTACAGTTATAAGAGCTGGCATCCAAGAATGGAGTGGTTATTAGTTTCCACTGTTTAGTTGGACAATAGCTTGGAACAAAAGCTTTAAACAAAGCATGGAAAAGTGAGCAAAACCAATTAGATAACAATGTCTTTAAACTTGCGATCTACAAAATTTGACATTAGTTTGTTATAACCAGAGACTGAATGGAAAAGGTGGATTTAGCCACTATTATGTAAACAAATGGGGCTTAACTGGAGCTGGAATTTACTATATTTTGATTAGGGTGTTAAGTACTAGGTGCTAAGTTAAATGATAATGCACCAAGCTGCACCCAAATTCATAAAACTGCATAGAAAGCTGATTCTTGCTAAATACTATCAGCCTTATAAACTTGAGCTATTGCTAACTGGATATACATGCTCTTAAAACATGGGCCCTGTACAGATTCCAGTAGTAAAGCGGAATTAGTCCTGCTCCTGATGCTATAGCCAACTGGGTCCACAATATAGCAGTAAGCTATAAGACAATGCTGTGTGAGATCAAAAGAGAGAGAGATCACTCTATTTGGCATATTTTATAATTTTTCTTTTTTTTTTTAGATTTCACTAGGCACTAGCACTACCTGCCTTGCTTGCCCTGATTGGATGCCATCTAGTTTGCATGCTGTTAGCACTTTTCTTCATTCATGTAACACTATGTTGATCAGAAAAATAACATTTGTTGGAATCTGTTGGCAGGAGTATGTTGATAAACTGCATCCAAACCACACACAAGCCTTTCTCTCTAACAAACAACTCTGATGTTGACCACAGAAATGAAAATATTTCTGTTGTTTGGTTATCATACCTCCCACTTTTTACATTTCCTTTGCTCTAAACGTTTTTCACTGCCAATCATTTAGTATTTAGACTTAAAATCTGTTTGTGCAGCTCTCTGGAAAAAAATATAACTTTTTTTAAGTATTTGAAGTATTTTTACTGCTTTGTTTGCATATATGCTTCTGTTGCATATACTTTTTGGGAGATGTAAAACAGAATAACTGAGATGAGGAAACAGTGTGTCAGACCTTCAAACCATTGTGAAATAATTTTTGGATAGAACCTGAATTTATCTGTACTGTTTACATTTTATATACACTCAAAATAAGCAATGGTGGTTTTCAGCTTATGTTTATTCAGTCCATTTTGTTAGGTAGGCCTATTCAGTTTCTTGTCAATGTAACTATATAATTAGCCAATCACATGGCAGCAACTCAGCGGAATTAGGCATGCAGATAGAATGGGCAAGGAAGGTAATTTAAGTGTCTTTGAACATGACGTCAGGTGGGCTGGTCTGAGTATTTTACAATGTGATGATTTATTGGCAGTTTCTGACACAACTGTCTCTTAGGTTTACAGACAAGGATTGGAAAAGGGGAAAACATCCAGTGAGGCCTTGTTAATGGCAGAGGTCAGAAGAAAATGGCCAGACTTTTTTAAACTGATAGTAAGCCAATGGTGACTCACATAACCACTCACATCTAACAGAGACAGAAGAGCATTTCTGAGCGTACAATATGTTGACCCTTGAAGCGGTGTGCAGAAGAAGGCCACATTGTTGTGTTGTATTAAAACAGGTACTTTCTTTGTACACACACTCACAGACACACATCCATTAAGTAATTTGGCCTTTCACAGCAAGAGCCTCACTTTGATGTCTGCCACATCAGACAGGGCCCACGCTTAGAAATCAAACAAACTCCACTGCTGTCACTTCATTTGGACATTCCTGCAGCTAAGTTACAGCTGGCTGATTTCCACACAAAATCTCCCCCAGAGAGACACTTCAACACAACTGCAGAGACCAGAGACATTGTTGGTGTATATCAAAATAAATAACAGAAATCCCACAGAATCAGACATTCATTGGTCGCATCTCCCACTTTTGAGCTCTTGTTTAAAGATGTGTCAGATTTGATAAACCAACTAAAAAGGCATGTGTTTAGCATAAATATATATTCATATCCCATCTATTGTAAACCTATGGTTTTAGAACAGAGTGTACTTATCAGTAGTAGAGCAGAACAGGGTCCAGTGTGAAAGCAGATCAGGCATCAACCTATAAAAGCTGCTGGCATGAAGGGATCTGCAAAATCATGACTTTGCACCTAATTATAATTTCAACCGTAATATAAACATTTCTAACTTTATCTAATTTAAAAAATTAACCATGACACTTGTTTATTGAAAATGAGATGACAATAAATCACTGACAGCCTTTGTGACATAAGTGGCTTTCTAAAATAAGCAAAACAGTTCCTATAAAACCTTTTTCTGTCAAAAAAGATTACTTTTTTGATAGTTGTTTTCTTTTTCATTATTCTATGGTACCACTAAGCCAAACATTTAAAGCTATATTTCTGTTTGCTCTCATAGACCAGTACCACTTGCAGTAGGTTTTCCACCAAACTGACCTTAGTGATTATACAGTGTTAAAATATTCAATAAATAAATGGGAGCAAAAGCTGTTTTGGTACCTTTAAAACACAAAAAACAAAGACAATAATAAAAAATTGCAGTTATGCTAACTCTGTGGTCTGTTTTTTGATCAGTGGTCAGAAAATCAGTTGCTCTTTGTTCTCTCCTTTAGGGAGCTTTTAATCTAAAGAACTGTCTGCTGCTGAAAACGAGGTTGGCACACTTTATGGTATATTACCAACCTCATTTTCAGCAGCAGATGACCACAAATGCGCATTTGTGGTCATAAAACCAAAACAATGATCAAAGTGATGTTAAGTATGGCTTCATTTCTGTAGTTAATATATTTGTTTTATTTAACAATAGCATGGCTTTAAACTGTGTTTAAACTCAGATAGGCTCCACGAACAACATAGTGCCCAATAAACAATCAAAGCCCATTTCTTCCCTGCAGCTTAACTCTTTAGACCTGTTAATGTTGTGTCTGGTGTGGATGTGGTTTGGGTACTGTGGTGTCCGGTATGCGGTGGAATTATTTATTTGTGGCGACCAACCATGGCTGACTGAAAATCTGATTCCGATTCAACCTCGTGATAAAGGTTTGAGCAAGAAACATAAACACAGTGAACACAGATTAATTTACTGTGACATTCCCAAATCTTTTATATTTTATTGTATCATACCAACGTTTCACTGTTTCAGTGCAATGTTGGCTCTGTTGTATTTCTCTTCATTGGAACTGAAGCCGCTTTTTATCTAGATTTTTATTCAAATTTAAATGTTTTAACATGTTTATTTTACTTTTTGTTTGGTTATTTGCACCATTTCCAGCAGCAGTAATTTTCTGTGTTTATTATAGCTGATGTATTGATGCACATTTGAGGCTGAACTCATTTGAACTTATTTAATAATTATTTACATAGTAAGAAATTTGCCATTACAAATACAGAGAGCCTAAAGAAACACTGTGTGTTTTGTTAAATCACCAGTCCAAACCTCAAAATTATGAACTTGTACGATTTTCTTTTTTTTTTTAAAGGTAGCAACTCCTCACATTGGGAAACATGAATAATGAAATCTGGGACATTTGGCTGTATAATAAATTCTGTGAATAAATAAATTAATGTAGCAATGTTTTCACCTCTATAGACATTTGGTTTATTTTGTAAACTGATGTTTTTTTGTATGCTGTGATAGGTAAATAAAGCCTAATATTGCGTTCTGGGAACGATGGGAGAAAGACGGGACATAAAGCATTGTTCCCCAGTGTGTCTGTTGTCCCGTCTTCCTCACCCCACCCCTAACCACTCATGGCAGATCACACTGTAAGTGTAAGTTTGAGGTTCTTTCCAGATTCTGTTCATAATTTTTATGGACAGAACTTTTAGGCTCAGCTAAGGGGCAGAGAGGAGTTCTCCGACTTCCAGCATGGCCTTGGGCAGTTTGCAGGAGAGCTACGTAGCCAAGAAAACAATTAGCACTTACAAATTTGAGGCTTTGGTTCTCATATGGTTAAGGGTGGAGTCACTACTCCAATTTGGGAATGTGTTACTGCCTCAAGAGGAGAAGTTCGAGTATTTCAGGTCATGAGTGAAGGGGAAGTGAAGCAGGAGACTGGCAGATGGACAGATTTTGTGGTCTTTTGTGTTGAAGAGAGCTGAGCGTGACATGTACTTGAGACTTACATTTACTGCTACCTTGATCTATGGCCATGAGCTGTGAATAGTGACTAGAAGGATAAGACTTAAGATATAAAAAAGCTTCTTCTGAAGGGTAACTGTGACCTTCTCGAAGATATGTTGAGGATCTCATGCATTTGGGAGAGACTGACTAAAGCCACTACTTTTTTAAAATAAAAAAGAGCCAGCTGAGGTGTTTTGTGCAGGTTAAGATGACGCCTCCTGGACGCCTCCTCGGTGAGATCTTTTGGGCATGTAAGAAACTTCCAGCCAGACCTAAGGCACACTGGAGAGATTACGTCTCTCAATCAGACGTATCCCAGGGGGATTCCAATCCACCCTTCAGTCCCCCGAGAGGTAGCTGGGTAGAAAGAAGTCTTTAGATTTGCTACGCCCATGAAGTAAACTCATATATACTGTTAAAAAGGAATGGGTGGAGTTTCCTTCTGTCTCTACTGCAGCACCAAACTACACACAAATATAGTGAGACCTACATTATATGGACAAAAGTGTTGACCACACCTTTTTGAATCCGGGTGTTTTTAGTTTCATAGTAACAGGGTATATAATATCTAGCCATGCAGTCTGCCTTTAAAAACATTTTTTTAAATGGGTGGTTGTAAAAACCTCATGGTGTTTAGGCAAAAGGTGGCCACTGCTGCAACAAGTCAGTTTGTGAAAAAGAAATGCCTGGAAATAATTCCTTGAAGGACTTTCAGGTTTAGCTAGGCTGTGAATTCAAAAATCATGTTTTTGGTGACGCAACTATGTCAGAAATTCAGGATAGTGATAACATTTTATATCCAAAGAGTCAAAGATCAACTGTGTTTATTCACATTTGCCAGTAGATGTTATATATAGTGGTAGTAATTTCAGTTTTCTTATTTCTCATGGTTTATTTTATTCCATCTTTGCAAAGGCAAAAAAAGAAAAGAGCTGTCTATTTTAATCTTTATCACACTCCAATTTCATCAAGTGGTAACTAAGCTTTTCTCCGGATATTAATCCAACCTTTTGTTTTTCTTCCTCTCCAAATAAAGTAATGTCTGACTTTTTGAAGTGAGCTTAAAGACGGCAGGTTGTTCACTTTTGGATTTTAAGATCCTGTAATTTCACTCTCAGTCACTGCTGGAAGGCTTTCAGGTCTGCAGGTCAGTAAAAGACTCTTTCTTCTTTATTTCCTTCCCTCCTTCCTGCGTTGGCACCCCCTCAAAGTCAAGAAGGATGTTGGTCAGTTTTTGTCTGAATACTGGCGGCTCTTTTGTAGTTTTTAACACATGTGAAAAACAGTGTTATACAATAACATCTGAGTTTGTGTTTTAGACACACTGAAAATCACCTATTTTTAGGTGAGAACCAGCTGTTTTAATGGTTTTCCAGTTTGCTATTTTTCATCTGTCTCACAGCTCAGATCGCTTTCATTGCTGGTTGGTCAGTTATGAAATCTGCACCAAAATCAATTTCTGTTTTAGAGCTACATTATGTGGTCTGTGAATATTGAATTAGTTTATGTTGTATGCTGAAAAATTGTGTCAATATCTGATAAATTTGCATCTCTGTAAGAAATTAAATGTCTCAATAGCTAAACTTTTTTTGAGTGAATAAATCTTTTATTATGAATCAGGCTTTCAGTTTGTTCCTGCTTTATTCAGGTACTCTATATACCAGCCTCACCCCGCTGGAACTGCTTGTTCTGGCCTTTGAACGTTGCTGTATTTGGGTTGGATAACTGATGAGCCCTGATGTGATTCCAACACAGTGTTCTGGTTAATGTTAAGACAACACCTTCTCCACATCGATGACTGAACAGATGTCTTTCCTTAAAATGAAAGTCTGTATGGAGGTGGAAAGTTCACTATCACAGAAGGAGGAGACAAGTGGAGGCTCAGAAGCTTTGTTACAAACCTGCCATGTCTAACCCCTTCATGGAGGTCTACTGATGAAAACCTTGTGAGCTTCAAACTTTGAGGGGTTATACCATAAATTGCAGTGTAGGGGTTTATTTATAGTGAAGCATAGGTCTGCATAATGAATAGGTGGACGGGTATCATCACAGAGATTATATTTACATTCCTACTTTTATTTTGTGGGCAACAAAAATCACACTTGTAATGAGAAGCTTGAACAGAAAATTCAGAACCTGCGTATTCAATGCCACACACATGATCCCAGACTGACCAACATATTGTATGCAAAGACAACACTAACTAGGACCAGTCAAAGTTGGTGTGGTCTTTGTATACTTATTTGTAGTTGCAATGCATATCAAGCTATCTTTGTATATCAAACAGCCTCCAGAAAGCAACTCAAACTGATTCTGGAACTATAAAATCGTTGACATGACATATTGCAGCTGCAAAGAAAGATAAACAGTACAGAAAGAACAATGAACTCTGCTATAAGAAATAAAAAATATTGCTTGTCAGACAACTTCATTTAGTTTGTTTACATGTGTGTGTGTGTGTGTGTGTGTGTGTGTGTGTGTATGTGTGTGTGTGTGTACGTGTGTAAGTTTGTGTGTTTACATGTCTGTGTACTGGCATTCATTACCAAACTGCATCCAAACATTTCACTATGTTTATTGTTATGGATGATTGTCGTTGAATTTTCCAAGCCAGAAAGAAGCTGGAATATAGGATCAAGGGCAAACACAATGTAAACGCACTGGCTTCTTCAGTTAGATACACCTGTTCACCTGCCCATTAATGTAAATATATAAATCAGCCAATCAGATGGCAGCAACTAATTACATTTAGGCTTCTATAGTTATGGAATACCTGCCAAAGTTCAAACAAGACCATCAGTATGTGGGAAAAGCGAAAGAAAATATTAGTTTTACTAGAAAATCTATCACGTTTAGCTCAGAAAGATTACAAATAAATGCACAGATTTATTATGGTGGAAAATTGTAATTTTTGGAAGCGAAAATATTTATATGTAGATGGAACAGTTGTAAATAACATTTGAAGAAAAACCTTTTAGGCAATAAAGATGTACTGCTTTGAGAATAATGTGGTAAAACCACACAGGGAGAAAGAACTGTACAACTGAAACAAAAAAGCACAATTTAAACTCAGTTGTTGGACTGTTTGGAAATGGCACCCTGAAATATATCACCATGTAATACAAATTTGTACAAAAAGCTGGATAATTGAAGTCATTCACTGAATCTGTTTGTAATGGTCCTTAAAAGCTAAATGAAGCTGTTTTCATTTCTTTGAAACACACACACACACATATATACACACACACACACACACAGTGAGGGAGAGAGACTTCCTCTGTATTAAGCAACTTTATTAAAAAGCCTGTGAGAGAGCTAAACAGGGAGATTAGTAACCATGGGTGCAGACCAGAAGACAGAGCACTGCAGGACATTTGACTTGTACACAACAGAGCAGCAGATGATGAAAGACCTGTGGCTCAGAGGGGCTGTTTAATGAGAAACTGTCTGCCTTTCACAATAATGTGCAAGAACAATCAGGAACGGATATAAAATTAAGCATGCAGACCTCCTGCAAGTTTATACCGATGCTGCACACAACTAATTCAATTACACTAAATTACGATTAACTGTCAGGAAATTGGATTTTAACTAAAGTGAATAACAAAATATATGATAATCAAAGAAAGGAGCTTATGAAACATGTGAACAAAGTTATAACTTCCAAAATATAAGCACTAACTAAAATATTTTGACACAAACGTGGAATGGAGACTGTTAGCCTTTAAAGTAAGAGTTACAAAAGGATTGCTTGCTGTGATAACACACAACTTTTACTTTGAAGGTGAACAGTCTCCGTTTCCAGTTTGGGTTGTACTTTTTCAAGTTTCACTGCTACCTGGCAAGTAGCTGGTGAGTCTTTAAACTGTAGACAAAGCAGTTTGCTAGAGGCCTTAGCAGTGATAATGAGGTTTTTAGTGCAGTAGCATCAACTTCTTTTACTGTGTAGCAACTGCCAACAATCACTCACCAGTCAGTGGGGGAATACACATTTTTCTCTAGTGACTGAAAGTTGATGATGGGTCGCTGATTTGCCTCTAAGCCTATGTGATGAGGCCTAAAATAGACCAAAAATAGACCACCAAGTAAGAGGGTATGTAGATACATTAAGATAGTGATGCACTCCAACTTTAGTTGCCTGCTGGAACTAGTGTGAAAGCTTCACATCATTTACTGGCTCTGTTGTCAGTGGCGTACACCCACATAAAAGAAAAAAACACCAAAACACAGAAATTAAAAGTGAAAAATGCTTTATTAGATCCAAAGTAACTTTTGGTTCTTTTGTAGCAATACATTTGTGATTTTGTGTAGTTTGACATCAGAAATACTGAATTATGTTTCACAAGTTACAACTTCTGTAATGTTAACACAATTCCACACAGAAAACCCTGAACTGTAGACTCAAAGACGGCTTTGCAGGTCTCAGTATCCCAGAATATCTTCACTATCCAAATAATGCCTTCCCAGTTAGTCTGAAACCTCACTGTTCAGTTCAGATTTCAAAGTGGCACTGGAAATGGTCAGAGATCAAAATACCTTTGGAGGCCACAGGACAGACCTATAAGCAATCAGAGCTATGAAACACTGATGGGAGCTGAAATGGAAACTGTGAATGGAATACAGATATGTCAGCCATCGAATCAAATACAAACCATATCAGATAAACAGTTGTGATTGGCCCAGCAAAGACGAGGCCAGGTCGAACTATGTTTCAACAGGAGAAGAGCCAGATGGATTCTGCCAGAGCAAAGGAAACACGAGCTCTCAGATTTGGCTGATTCTCAGGCTACCAAGGTCAAAAACTCAGATCAATCACTTCACAGGACATTGCATTGACTTAAATTAATTTCCTGCAGTCTTATCTTGACCATAATCACCACTGGCCAAAACCTAACCTAGATGTTGGATTTTGTATCCAAAGGGAGGCTGAGTAACCATATATATGTTATAAAAGTATGTGCACACGCGCGCACACACAAAGGGTGCAGATAAAGAGATAAATGAAGGCAACATGTTGTCTTTGGCTTTGCTCACACAGGATTGCAGCTGTGAAAGACCTCCCTCTGTCTCCCCTCGCTGCACTGAACATGACAATATAAAACATCTTTCTTTGTGTGCGTGTGTATCTGTGTACACCTGTGTTCATGGGGAAATGCTTCAGATTGTTCACCTACATGTACAACATTTAGAACAATGATCTGTTGTATTGTAATCCATACCCATACTTACCAGTAGGTCTCTAAAGTATCTATGTGTAATATGACAGATACGTTACAGGTATTTATAGCTACGACTAAAATGAAACATACTACTGTAGACTCATAACTGCATTGTATACAGTCCTTCCTACTTCAAGTAATTTTTTATTTTCACTTCCATTTTCGACTTGTTTGTTCAAATCTGAAGCCCCCTAGTTTATGGTCACCACATTGGTTGTGTTGTGCACCAATGTTACCACAATCCTGTCATCACTTATACCGGTGCTTGAGGTGTCCGAGATTCAAATCCTCAGGTAAAGCAAATTATACACAAGGCCTCTTTTAGCCATGGAGCTGAATGCACCGGGTCATGGAATTAGTAAAGCAGTTCTCTAACTCCCAGCTTGTGACATTTTAATCCAAACCATGATCTTTTCCTAAAGTAAAAAGCCAGTCAAAACAAATGAGAGAGTTAAACAAAAAGCGAGGCAATATGGTAAACATATGTGAACCACTGTCTTCTTGTCATTTAAAACTGTGACTTGTGTCACCTGCCAGCATCATAATCCAAATTTTGTAGATCTGTAAACAATTTCTGTTCAGCTATGAACATTTCCTTGGCCGTGTCATAGCAACAGCACCAAAAGGCCCATAGTCAGTCGTGGCGCGTAAACAGTATCTGACAAAACATCATTATTTGGCTCCCCAGGCGAGGAATGTGTACACTGTACTAAATTCACATACGTTTAACCCATGAAATAACGAGGAAGAGTTCAATTCACCAGGCACAGCCTTACTCTCCTGGTGACAATCACATCTGTAACCTCATGGTGGTTGTTTCTATTTCTAAACAGGTTTTGCTCACAACTAGGTGGTTTGCTTGGTAAATGTTCTTCCCAACCTCGCTGAATGCAGATGATACTGCAGATCATATAGACCGACAATGTGGGACTCTTCCACATTACACAGTGAAGCGCAGCTGTTGAGCTGGCCTGTGCTCCCGGCATTTGATACATGAATGGATCAAGTGTCTCCCTCCTCTGTGTCTCGACAGAAGAACTCAAAGACCATGAAGCTGTGAATTTGGGGCTAATCTGTTTTGAATATTTCTGCCATGCCACTGTGTTTTTGTGTGTGCTTGTGTGATATACACAGCAAAGAATAGAAGGGGGTTGGAAAAGAGACAAGATTACTTTCCCATCCTACAGAGCTGAGCTTTAAGAGCTTTGGAATGGATTTGTCAGGCGTATGTCTCAACTTTCAGGCCACTTCACATAAGCTTTGGCTGAAGTCAGAAAATACACACCTTAAAAACTGAGAGGACCTAATGACTGAAAGAGATGTACAAATACAAAAGTCTTGAAACACCCTTCATTTCTTTCTATTTTACTTCCAAGGAGCCAGAATTTATTGCAATTTTTCAAGCGGTATTGAGCAATAGTTCTCCAGGTTTTCCTAATGTCTTTCTTTTTTTCTTTTTTGGACATTCGATGCTTAATTTAAAAAGATTTTTTTCCCAAGTCAAACAAAGAAAAGCCTATGAATGATTAAAGCAAAAAAAACTAAGCAGAAGAACACTTTGTTACAAGAACCCAGTAACAAAAACATCTCATTTGTATCTATGAAAATATCAAAAATAACATAGTTTGACAGATAGAAATTTGTAGTTTTGGACCAACAAGCTATTAGCTGAGAACTTGGTATATCTCAGCATGGTGTGCAGTGTGTTCCAAAAGAATTGAGGAAACTGGAAGAGTGGAGGATAAAAAGAGGAAACGCCAATCCTAGAAAACTGCTTACAGCAGATGAGCAATATTTGAAAGTCACATCCTAAATAAACAGGATAGACAGAAAACACCTGACACATGACCTGAGAGATGTGTCTGGACCTTCTGTTGATCCGTGAACTGTTCACTGAAGCCTCATTAGAAATGGTCACAGTGGAAGGATGGCTCTCAAGAAGCCATTCTTAAGGAAGGGAAATAGAGAGAAAGTGCTGAGGTGTATTAAATCAGTGTTTTCCAACCACTGTGCAGCGGCACATAGGTGTGCCGTGAGAAATAATCACATGTGCCGTGGAAGATTATCTGGTTCCACCTGATTAGTACTCTGAGTGATGGCATGAGTAACGGGATGTGTTTGGTTCTGCATTTCAGCCAGTGGGATTGATGAAATCTTCATGCCATATTTTTCCCGGATCATTAACGGAAGGATCCGTTCCCTCAACTCGGGGGCACAGGTCAGGCAGATACCCCTCCAACCGCAAACCCTGCGACATATTCTGGAGAAGTTGCCAGTCTTTTATAGGGTCGGCACAAAGAGACAGACAACCCTTTGTTCTCATATCATAGAGCCAATTTAGAGCCACCAGTTAACCTAACATGCATGTCTTTGGACCGTATGAGCACTGCGGAGAGAACCCACACAGGCACATGGAGAACACGCTAGCTCAAACCCAGGACCTTCTTTGTGTGACATCATAATGCCTGATGCAAAAGATAACACCCAAGGTCTTGCAAAACACCAGCATGGGTTGATAGATCATGTTTAATTGCAATGATAATATTTATTTATGGAGCACTTTCTAAACTCTGCATGTACACAACCAGCATAGAAGTAAACAATGACCAAGGAAGTGCAGCGCCCAGTGGAGCAGAAACATTTGGTCTCAAGATGCAACTGTTGCTATGTCAGAAGAAATATGTATGTACCCTACATTCAGTTAGCTGACAGGTAATGATAACTATGTACAAGCTACCAAGGCCCTTGCCAGTATGTTGAGGTTATGCCACATCCTTCTATAGGCATCATACTGTCGAAATGATTGATCATAATTTACAGAAATACAGCAGCCTAAACCTGGCATTTATATATCTGTTTCATCAGTGTGGACATACCTGTTGTAGATGTAGTTATACAAGTTTTCCCTTTCTCATTTTTTCCGTTTGCCTATATTCACATTTCTATCTGTTTATTTAATGCTATGTTTTTAAGTTAGAAGTATGTAAAAACTTCCAGTTATGCTGTTGTCATTAATCCCACTTCACTACAGCTTTTAGGCAATTGTAAGTGGGTTTTTTTTTTTACCAGTAGATGGAATTGGCAAGGAGACACCTTCAAACCAAAGTCAGTGGAGAACCATAAATTGTTTCCTCCTTCCTTTTCACTCTGGTTCTTTATTTATGACAAATAAAGCCAAACACAGTTTAAAGTAACATAACAAGAAATAAAAGTCCAAAATCCAGTAAAGTGATGCAAGCTTCTCAGATAGCTCGTAAAGAAGAGGTTTAGAGACAGCAGTGACTCTGTTTACCCGACCTATTAAGACGGGTTATTTCCCAGCTTCCCAGCTGTGACTGGAGAAGCTGTGTTAGCTCAAGCTTTTAGCTTCACTTCAAAAGTAGACAACATCTAAACATGAGGCTTTGTACAGATACAGATACAGTATAAGACTGAGATGTGTGTATAACATTAAGAGAGAACACCTTCACCGTCTGAAACTGATTTTTAATTTAAGCAGGTAAAGAAGAGTAAAGATGAAAGATGTATAAAATAGTCTTTGAAAGATAAAGACATTACATTTTACAATGATATACATGATACAATCTTTGTGGTGTAAACACCAAGATTTTTTTCTCAGTGTTTTCAAATCGGGAACCGTAACTAGCTGACTTCCACATCTGTCACCATTCAACCATTTTTCTGATCATGAGAACCAAACCATGTAACTTGAGCTTTGCATTTCTACTCATGGTACCTGTCCCAAACAATAAGCACAACTGCAAACAAGATTTGCCTGTGGGATTATGCTTCTTCTTCTTCCTTTGCCATTCTTTTCATCACTTTTTTTCTTACCTCCTCTTCTTTTTCTTATCCTTCAGCTTCTTGTTCATGTTTTCCCTTCTTTGTTTCCATGTAGAGTTACTCCTGATACGCTCCATAGTGTAAGGTTCTGCTGCTGCTGACAGACCATCATTTAGCAATTAAGCACCCTGTGCACTGGACAGATTGCAGCTTATTTAGTTTTTCAGGTCATTAGGAATAAACCTAACACACATAATGAGATGAAATTCAGATGGTTTGTTTGCAGTACTGCAGCTTTGCAGCACTTTTCTTTCCCTGAAGTCATGCTGCTGATTCCTGGCTACAATGCAGGAACATGAAGCCACACATACAGAAACACACTGCTGTCTTCGATTCGGGGTAACAGGAATATTCAAACTGTGTGATATCGAGCTGTTAGGGGCATTAGCGTGTCGAGGAACATGTGTGAAGGGAATAATCTGCTTCCTCCCATTTCCTCAGTTCGTCCTTTTTTCTGCTTTTGAAGTTTTTTCACACACTAGTTCTGCAGAGAAGAGGTTGCCATCATGGCACAGCGTTGAGGATCCGGTTTCAAAATATCTGCCAGGCTATCAAGCTGTTACCATGCAGCATGCTTTGAACATAACAAAAAACCATGGTGGTTTTTCTCATTAGATACGGTACAGAAGAGAGGGAAGGCAAGAGAAGTGACCTTTGTGCAACAGGAAAATGCAGGACGAGAAATTTTCCTCTGCACTTTAACCATCATCAAATGTGATATTACAGCTAGACAGCCACTACTTAGATTTGACCATGTGTCCAGAATTAAAATTCATTAATATAAAGGATTCATTTGGTTTTATGTTTCAATGTAGAATGACAAAAAAGTCCTCTGTTTTACATTTCTGCTTAAAAACAAACTACCTGAAAATAACCTTAAGAAGATGATGCTTGTTTGCTTTTGTAGCCTGTTCAGGTCTTCAGATCTGTATTTTAATCTGGTGGTTCCCAATTAAAGATATCCAGTACTCTCCAAAATATTTCAGGGTTGACCTCAGGCATTATTTGGCTATTAATTTTATAAGAGAAACAATAAAGCTTACATTCTGGGCTTGAAATAATTTTTTTGAAAACATATCTTTTGAAACGACTGGCAAGAAAGAACCAAAGATGTTTGGTTTTGCGACCCTCGCTTATAGGATAAAATGTTTGGTTACCTTCTGATCCATCTTCACGCTTATTTCTTCAAGGTAAAACCTTAATGTGCACATCAAATTTTGACAATGTCAGACAATTTTAGTGGAGTGAAAATATAAAAAAAAAACAAAAAACATTTAAATTAATACTTTACACCTTCTGGTTTTACAGCCTACTTGCTCCTGATTTAATGCATAGTAACATCTATTTAGAATGGGTACCGTGGTAAAGTCTTAAACTGTAGTAACAATTGTACTATTAGATATGAGTATGAGGTACTTTATTTATTACCACAAAAGATGTAGGATAATGAATATATAATTGATAAATACCTACATGCAGAAGTCAACTTCAACATATTACATATGTACTCCAAGTCAAGAAACTCGTAAAACTATTTAGGTCTTGACTTAACCAAACAATACAATCAGCATAAATAGACAACCAGAATCACAGCAGGCGTCTGACTCCACATCTGCTCTACATTACAGTGCTGGCGAGCTCCGTGATTGATAGCAAATGAAACTCGATTTGGGGACTTTTGCTGTAGCTGAGGGATCGTTGCCTCAACACTAAGAACAAATCTCTGACTCTCTTCCGCACTCTCTCCCTCCCCAGTCTCTCGCTCCCAGGTGTCTTCGAAGCGGCAGGAGGTGCTGACGGAGAATGCGACCCGGACATCAGAGCGCTCCCAGCTGCTCCAGCAGACCCTGGGAGAAGAGTCCAAACAGGCTGACCTGCTGGAGAACATCTGGAAACTGGAAAACCTCTTCCAGAACCACAGCAACTGGCTGCAGAGGCTGGAGATCTTCATCAAGGTACAACAGTGTTTTCAAGAATACTCTCTGGGGTTCTTCTACTCCACACCTCTGCTTTTAGCAGGAGTTTAACTGACTGGCCTGGGATCTGTAGCTCACTTGATCAGGTTCACAATAGGCACAACAGTTGGTGGTACTTGGCCTATTCTTCTGTTGGATCTATCCAGGAGACACTGATTTAGCAAAAACATTTCTTTTTTGATGCCTCTGATGCTCATACCAGATGTTTTGTAGTGTTCTTTTGAGAATCTTTACTGCAACCCTTTCTCAACCTTTAGCTGCCAGTCATGTGGTGTTGCATTGGTACAGCCACCATTCTAGGGCCATGTCTACTCCTCTACTTTAATAAAAAAAAAAAAAAACTATAGTATTACTCCTGGAAGTTGTTATTCTGGGTTGATTTTTGCTGTAATAGGACTTTGTAATTTCTTTCCCTTGCATGGTATATTTATGTTATTTCATTGTGGCTCCTTTAGGGGGTTGTGGGGTCTTACTCGAGGGACAAAGCCATCGTAGGGGAAACTTAACGCTGTTTTTTGACTGTGTAGCTGTTCCTCACTGTGTATCACAAATTATTTGTTACAGTTTTACATGTCATCACACAAAGCCCTATAAGCAAGCACTTGGCAACAGTGGAAAGGAAGAACCGCTTTATAACAGGAAGATGCTTTGAATACAACCAGGCTCAGTCAGGGTTGAAAAAGGTTGAAAAATAAAGGCTGATGATAGAAAAACTACTATTAATCAGAGTCCTTTTCCGTGCAGGGCCTGGAGGTGGAGCTGAGGAGCATGCAGGCTGACTCTCTACAGTCAGAAGGTTACCTGGTGCAGTTGGATGACAGGTTGTCCTCGCTAAGCAGCTCTGCAGGTCGAAACCTGACGAGCTTGAGTTCGGAGGTGGCCCGAGCCTCGACGTGGCTTCGCGATCATGATGTCCTTCTGAGGCACACATTTTTATACAGTTTTTGGAGTTTATTTTAAAGTTATTAAAGGTTTTTAGTTAAAGTTATTAAACTTCTGTGGTATTCTGATTTATTTTAGGGAAACCTCGGGTCATGTGAATGAACTGAGAGAAAAATTAGACGAGGTCAACTGGACAGTGGGAGCTGTCAATCACACCTTCAGCAACGATGTCAGTATTCACCATTTGAAGATACGTGACTTGCAGGTTAGATGTTCGTGATAGCTTGCACAAAAGTTACCTCTATATTAGACCTACTTTTCTAAAACAGAGTCATTAACGTCCCACATACAGATCCAGATCAGCAACATAACCGAGGACACCAGTAGTTTATGGGTGACCCACGTCCACACGGAGGCCCAGTTGAGGAATGAGATGGAGATCCTGAACACAATCACAGAGGACCTCCGCCTGAAGGACTGGGAGCACTCCATGGCTCTGAAGAACCTCACAATATTCGAAGGTCAGCAAAACGATGTTGATGTTTGTTTTCATCTGCAAAATAGGAATAGGAATGCAGAAGAACAGTACAGCTTTAACAGTGAATAGTTATTAAACATTTTATAAAGAAGACAGTAAGCCCTCTAAACTGACACGCAACACTCAAACAGGTAATTTGGTTTAAATTCTTCAGAAATATGTGCTGATACATTCACTTAGTGAATAACTATGTATTTTATAGGACTTTTGACAGATAAAAAGTGCTGAAATCAAAATATGACACATTATAACAATGTAAAAAAAAATTAAACATTAAATAAACATTTAAATAAAATTAGCCAAGAAAAGTATGCAAAATGGGGTAAATGCTGCGCGAATAACACGCATCACAGAACATAAAAGCATTAGAATGGCTTACATGGTACCCTTTATACATTTGCTGAACTTGCTAAACATCTTACCAAAGCTCTTCTGTAGATTTATTCTGTCTTCTGTGATCACGTAATACTCCATGACTTCATAATACTGAGACTAGGGCTCTATGGAAGCTGCACCATCTGTTGCAGAACTCCTTGCTCTTCATGTGGCTGCGGATTGTTTTCCATTATTATTAATATTATAATTATTATGGCTGTATGGGTGAACAGTCAGATCCCTCTGAGAATCTAGAGCTTTTACATTGTACTGTACAGTCAGTGTGACCTTTACAAAGTAAAATATACCTTATATATCAAGAGAATACATTAAAAACATGCAAGAACATGAGAACTTTACATCATAGTATAATTAATCCCTTTGGGTGGAATTTACTGCCCCAAAAGATCTTTAACAACAGCACATCTGAGCTAGTGGATGCTTGTAGTGTGATTAAGTACAAGTGACCCTATAGCATGCAAACATGATTTTTACATTGTGGGAATATTGCCCAGTGCTTTTAAACAGCTCTGAATGTTCCTCCTCCAATCTGTGCAGAACTGATTAGTCCCGACGTGGTATGACTCTCACTGCCAGTGTACCAAATGACTTCTCTGGCTTGTTAAAATCAAAATAGGTATGCCATGATGTAATGCTGGCAGGGGACACAGCCCAAGCTGATTGATGACAACTCAAACTG
Organism: Hemichromis elongatus; assembly: GCA_015108515.1. Lineage (NCBI taxonomy): Eukaryota > Metazoa > Chordata > Actinopteri > Cichliformes > Cichlidae > Hemichromis > Hemichromis elongatus. The sequence goes on from VUQR01034832.1 coordinate 84,060, forward strand.
AATGAGACCACTAAGACCACTGATCCCGTGTCTGCTTCACATGTGGATGGGATGCCATTTCTCCTGAGCCTGGAAACAATTGTGGGTTAAATTTAGACGCTACATACAGAATGAAAACTCAATCACTCTCCTCTGTCATTGGTTTTAGCTCTTTAGCCCCATTTGTTTGTTGTTAGCTTTCATTCACCTCAGCCAAAAAAGGTTTTACATCTCTATCCATGTTTACCCTCCTTTTTGCTCTCATCTCTTTCCTCTTCTCTTCTTATTCAGTTCATTTGTCTTTAATTTCTCTTACTCGCTATGATCTTCATGCCACACATGGTACTTGTTGCATTAATAACAGAAACATGAGAAGTTGTTTGAAATATCGCTTCAAGACTTTTTTTGATGACTGATGCAAAAACTGTATAACTTACGGTAACATCTGCCTGCTAAGGGTAAATACACCAGATGATTTTAATTACAGCTTCCATATGTTAGTTCAGCCGGAGAAGTCACATCTGAAATGATTCTTACCTTACAGCAGAAGACGACAGCTAGAGTTTGGTGTCCAGGCCCCAGAGCTCATCACTCTGCTCAAATATGATGCACAAATTGAGAAGTGACGAGTACACATCCCATCAAAGACTACAAATCGATGGTTTGGTTTTTCCATCAGGGTCAAAACAGCATGGTCAAAATAGAGTGCCAAACTGGGAGGTTGTGTTTGGTAAATGACGTGAGGCATGTTATTGTGGATGATGCAATGCAGCTTGAGATTCCTAGTGAACTGTTTTGCAGTCCTCCATTCATCCATGCATTTATCCATACATACATACATACGTATTCTTAACCGCCTATTGAGTTGAGAGCCATGGGGGCCCTAAGTCCCATGACTGTACCATGTACAGTGAGTAATGGGATACACTAGACAGGCCATCTGTCTGTTGAATACAGATATTTATTCACAAGCACATTTCATATGATGTAGTGTCCTACAACCCTAACCCAATCTTTGGTGCAGGAGTCTTGCTTCAGGGTGTGGGATGCCAGCCAATGAGAAAGTTCAGGCCCCTCGTCCCAAAGGTATCCCAATAGTAGAAATTTGAATTTAAATGTGATAATAGTGAAAATATTGAAAAATAAATTCATGTCTTTACTGATAAATGCAAAATTCACCTGTAATGATATCTGACTTAATGTAAGGAAGGTCCAGCTGTAGCCACACAGTCTTTAAGGCTGATCTGAAAACCAACAGAGCCCAGCAAACTTCAATACAATGCAGCAAATCGTACTGTTTGAATAATGTAAGTTAAGAATGTTATTTAGACTGTCAGTGTTTGGTAAATCTACAGCTCATTCTTATTCAATAATCTGATCTAATGCGATCTTTAAGACTGATCTGACTGAGGTAACCCAAGATTTGCTCCACGATACAAAAAAAAGTCAACATCGATTTAAGTATGAAGGATGTGGAAATGCGTGATCTATACTCTTGTGTTAATTTTCTTTTAATTTCGATCATATGAAACAACAAAACATTTATAACATTTCAAAACATCCAGTGGAGCTTCTGATTATTGTTTCTTCAAACTAGGCGTAATATCTGGAATCCAATGAGACACAAAGTTGAACCTGATGTGAGAGAAATTTATGGGAAATATAATCAATATTCCTGGTCTTATTTTTGCCATCTCAATTGATTTTTTGAGAAAAAGAGGTCAGTGCAACATCGGTTCACTCACGGTACGCACGCATTTTCCAGCCATTAAATTCAACAGTTGGTTCAGAGATTTTTTTTTCTTTTGTTTTTGCCAAACAAAGCAGCCAAAATCAGTCTGAGCAGTTTGTTTTTTTCCTCTCGTATCCGTCAAGTTTAAAAATATTGAATCCTTCAGTTTGAATAATGTAACATTTCATTAGTGAAGATGTAAATCTTTCATTATTCACTGCCTTTGTGTTAAGTGCATATTTCTTTCATAAACCACCATCTCAGCTTAAAAAATGTTCTTTGAACAGTCAAAGTATCAGTATCAGTATTTAACCTTGATCTGATAAGAATAATTGTAGCTTATCACCACATGACAATCACACAACATACTGACATTTTAATGAGTTACATTTTCATGGCTTTCACAGAGAATTCATTTAAGGTTATACAATTACCCCTCGCTTGATCACAGCTATCTGTGTTTAATTACAGTTTCAGGATTTTAAATTTTTAAAAAAAACTTTCTTAAAGTCCAAAAACTGTCAGTGAGCGCTGTTGAATGTTTTCAGTTTCTCATCAATTTTTTTTTCACTGTTGTCTGTTAAATATCTTTCTATAATATATATGGGCTCATAAGTCTGTGAAGTCTCCACCTTAAGAGATCTAAACCCAAAAAAAATGTAAACATATGTCTCAGGATTATAAAGAAAATATTCTATCATTGGTGCAATGACATAACTTTATAACAGCCTGTCTGTGCCCTTCAGCTGCGGTACTTTCCTCTCTTTCTGTTTTTTCATGTTATTTTCCATGTTTTTGTTCCGAATCCCTCCTCTCTTGCTGTGTCATTACAGCTTTTCTCCACTCTCCGTCTCTGTGTATGTTACCAGCTGTGCCAGTGTTTAACTGGCACGAAGCAAGCGTTGTCGACTCGGGTTTCACAACTATCTTTCACTGTGACATGAGTGTGCATGTATCTTTGTGTGCTTTCACATGTTGCTATTAATGTGTGTGTGGATCTTTGCTACTATTCATGAACAGCCCCACATATAGTTGCTTAAGGATACCACCAAATGACAGGTCATTTGTAAAAGACATAATAATATGCACCACTGTTTTCAGAGGTGCTGGTACTCTATATAATGTAGTCATTTTATTAGGTACACCAGTTGAAACTCAATATAAACTACCCTTACAAAGAATGTTAATGGACATTATGCATATGTATATATAATATACATATACATAGATATATGTATGTCAACTTAATTTTCCACCTGGGAAAATAGAAGTTTGATTGCGCAGCCAAACAGGAAAGGTTATCATATGAAAATTCATTTTTAGCACCTTTCAATTACAAGCAACTCAAAATTTTATGATAAAGTAGTGGGAAAAGTCACACAAGACAATATTAAAATACTATATTTAGACTAGGCATCAAACTCTGAGCTACAACTTGCTTTAAAGCTGTTTAAAAGTGAAATTAAGTTGAATATTGTCTGTAGATTTATCACTACAAGTGACCACTGGTATCTGCAGTATAACTGGTTAAATTTTTATTTTATTTTTTTATTTTAACTTTGAGTGTTGCATCTATAGGCAAATTATTTGTTATGTGCAGATCTTTAACCTGCATGTGAACTTCAAATAGGCCACATAGCTTCTTTAGTTTTTCTTATTAATATATACTTACATTTAGCTAGCAATAGGTTACCAAAGACTGTTCTTCTCAGCATGTCAATAGATGTTGTCCAGCATTGGATGAACATACTCAGAATCTGAATGGTTAGTTGTTGTTGGGGGGGTTTTGTGTTTGGGATTTTTAATCTAGATAAATATATAAGTTATGTAGCAAGGCAACAAAATAGCAGCCCAACAAAAAATGTCAGCCAAATCTTTAGTAAGTAAGTAAAACTTTAATTATAGTGCACCTTTCTAGATAAAAGATCACAAAGTGTTTCACACAAGGATTTGGATTAAGATCTTGTTTCCTTTTCTAATTTTTTCACTCTTACTTTGTCCTCCAAGGCCAGTGTACTAAACATGTGTTCCAGATTAAGTAGGAATGATGCAATTTATGAAGCTACAGATTCTTGATGAAAGAAATTCCCAGATCAAATTCCTTGTTTCCTTTAATTAATGTTCAACATAAAGCAAGCATGGGAACAAACAGAGAAGGCTCATTATTTATAATTGTATTAAATACAGACAATTTTTTAATATATCAGTGTATTATGACTGTATAATAGCTGGGACATTGTGTAGAAACACTTTGGCTCTAAAGCCTCCATCAGGATGAATCAATTCTTATAAAATAATACCATCCACTTACATCCATACAGCCACTTTCTGCCCACATATCCGTCTGTTCTTTGCTACAAAATCCTGTATTCTCAACTAACATCAACACAGGTGATGCCTTGTGTCATTTGTTTTTGTGGTAAATTAGATGATTTTTTTTCTGGTCTGCACATGTGTAGACAAAACACAGCGAGCTGTTGCGCCACACTTCAGATTTGTAACAAGACTGAGGCGCCTGAACTCTTCACTGGAATTGTATTCTTGGCCCGAGCTGTCAGATGTTTTCAGGCTGATCCAGGAGGGGCCACTGGGCTTGTTATTGTTGAAACCCTGTCAGCTGACTAGTGTCTCTGAGAGCCAGAAGATTAATAATGTGAAGCTCTGCTTAAACAAACTTTTACAGACCACCAGAGTAAAATGTCTTCTCAAAAGATCAGGTTTCAATGCCAAAAGCCTGTTGGCTGGTGTCAGTGCATTTTTGTTACTATGAGTGGATGTGATAGGGATTCAGACATGAGCAGCATGTCCTGCTTGGATGTACTTCCTTTCAAATGTGTTGATTTACTGCTTACTAGACGCAAATTTTTCTATCCCTATGAGGTTTGGGAACATCATATGTAATAAACCTAAACTTCACCCACCCTAGCCATAGAAAGGCAAAAATGTACCTAATGTGTCTCAGTCATGTAAAAAAAAGTTTTCACAAAACTCTATACAGTGAAATAATCATTTATAAAGTCTTATTAACATTGCTTCAGTTCATTGCCATTGCAGCATCGGTTTATGCACAGTTCTTTGCTATCACTATTTTCAGAGTGGAGGTCTGGACTTTGGACCATCGGAACACCTTGATTCTTTTTATCGTTCCATCGTTTCGTTGTCAATTTCTTGCTATGCTTGGGCTCATTGTCCTGTTGCTGGACCAAGCTTGGGCCAGACTTTAGGTGTGGGACATTTGGCCTCACATTTGACTTTAGAATTCTTTGGCATGCAGAGGAGTTCAAGATCAACTCAATGACTGTGTCCAGGTCCTGGTCCTGTGGTTGCACAACAAACCCAAATCTTGCCCACTCCACCTGAACTATGTGCTGATAGGCTGTTCTATGCATAATGGATCCCTTCTTCGGTTTTCTTCTGGCAACACTTCCAAATCAGCCATAATTTTACTTAATTTTGCTGTCATGAACTTTAACATTTGACATGCTAACTGAGGCTTGTAGTGTCTGAGAAGTAGCTTGTGGGGTTTTTGCAGGTTCCCTGAACATTGCACGTCTACAGGCTGCTTCTTACCTTCAATAAGTCCTATGGAAGAAGTAAAGGTGTAGTTTTTGTTTTGTTTTTTTAAAAGCATTGTGCTCTGATTGCCTAAATCTGAAGTAAGGATTGGGTTGTCACTATTTTGAAAATAGAAGTTACATGTGTGTGTGTCCAAAGAGAAATTGTGGGATAAAAAAAAAAAACGCTAGTTCACAACTAAGTTATTCACTACTGACGGTCTGTTTTAAAGGAATTACTGACTGAGTGAACAGGGGATTATTTCTGGCAAATCCAGCTCGTGAGCACAAAGCCTTTGATAGAAACCTTTTCTGACACATCACTTTCTAAATTATTTATGAAGACTTGTTAAATGAGGCGAAGGACTGAATCGACTGCAATTAAATATAGTGTTTATTACAGATCAGTTTGCCAGTTTTTCATTAGTCCCATTCATCATTCGGTCATCTGCCTGTCATGATTTTTAAAAGCCTGAGTTGTTTTTATCAAGTGTAATCAAGCCACGTCGATAAATTTAATTCACGTCACTTTTACGACTAATTTAGTGGTGTCAAACTCGTTTTGGTTCAGAGGCTACACACAGTCCAGTTCGATCTTGAGTGCACCAGTCCACTTAGACTATTCCCTAATAACCTATTATTAGGAAGCTTAAGTACTTTTTGAAAACGTTTACATTTTACATTCAGAAGGAAATTCAGACTCTTGAGATATAAGTTCACAATGCATGTTCTTCTTAGCAATTTTCACAATTTAAAAAGCCGTACAGCGGACTCTTTGGCTATGTTTGACTTTGCTGCTTTTGGCACAGCTGATAATGATATTCAATTTAGAGACTTAAGTTCTTGATATATTAGGATATATCAAGAGCTTTTCAGCTGCTTCTTCTAATTTTGTTTCCACTTTACTTCATGGTGTGCCCCAAAGTTCGGTTCTGTGATCTACCTTGTTTGCTTTGTAGATGCTTCCATTTGGGCACATCCTGAATACCTCTGAATGCACAGAGGTACACAGATAATATCCAGTTGTACATTTAATTTAAACCCCAGAATGTGGCCAAATCTTCTGTTCTCAGGACTGCAACCATGTTATAAAGAACGGGATGGCAGCCAAACATCTGTCTTTAAATACTAACATAGGAACGGAGGTTCTTATCTGTGCCCCTGACAACTTCATTTCCACAGTTATTGAGAATTTTGGACCCATTTCATCTTCAGTTCTCCTGACTGTGAGAAATTTGGGTGTTAATTCTGATCAGGCATTGAGTTTTGATAAGAATGTTGGCTGTAATGTACGAATGTGTTTTATCATCTGCAGAACATTGGCAGTATTAAGTATATTCTGTTTACACATGCTGACTTGATTATTGTAATTCAATATTGCTATGCCTGAGAAAATCATCCCTGGACCACTTACAATTCACCAGGTGCACCAAAAGTTACTAACTAATTCTGATCTTTTTTTATGTTAAAGTTCAGGATTCAGTTTAAGATTGTGGGGATCACGTTCAGATCCCTCTCTATATTAGTCAAATACTTCATCTATATGTAACTACTAGCTTTATTTAGTTTTATCTTTATTTATGCTGTTTTAATTTATGTATTTTATTTGATTTTGTATGGGACTTTGTGAAAATTAGGGGACAAAAATACAAAATCCTCAAGCCACTAGTTGTTTTTGTAGCTTATACCTATTCACTAAATCAGAAACCTGCAAATTAGTCGCGAAGGATCAAAACCACAGGATACTAACAGGTCCTCAAATTTCTAAGCTTTCCCACAAGCCAAATTATGGTCCACCTTGTTTAACATGTGGTTTTCATTGTAGCCAGATCTCTCTTCTCTCTCTCTTTCTCTCTTTATTTGACTTTTTTCACTCAGTCTCTTGAGTCCTCCAAGTATAACAAATGCTTGGACCGAAGCCCTAGCCCAGTTGTAAGACCCACTTTGGCCTTTATTTGCCAGATATGTCATTGTTTGTGTGTGATAGGCTCTGTAATAAATATAAAGACTTCTAGAGTTTTGCGACATGACTGAAGTTATTTTCTGCCTGATCCCATGTCCTTACTTTTTAGGGGATAATCTACATGTTCCTCACCCAATATGCTAGATAATAATAATGAAAGCACCAATAATTATACTTTTAATGTATAATTAACCCTGATGCCCTTTCTATAAATCAAAAAGTGTCACAGCAGGGTATACCGGTGAGTTTGTGAAATGGACCCAAAAGCAGACACTAGAGAAAGGAACTGAAGTCTTAAACGTTTATTATGGCTGGTAAACATGAACACAAACTCAAGCAAAGGTGAAACAGAAGCAACAACTAAACTGAAAACCTAAACTCGGGACGCTAAATAACTATGAAAACTGTGACAAGACTGACGTAACAATGAAAAACAGACATGAACATGATTCTGCTCAGGAACGTGTGAGAAACTGTGAAGACCAAGAACATGAAACATGAACACAACCTGAGCAGAATCATGAAAATGCAATCTGACACTGAATAAAGGAAGACAAAGGACTTAGAGGTGATATGGGGATATGCAAAGACATGCGGAAACAGCTGACACAAATGAACATAACAACATCACAGGAGAGCAGTAAAACTAAACACACTGAACAAAGAAACACAAGACTTTTAAAATTAACCAGAAAACACTGACAAAATCACAATAATAAAAGATTAAAACACAAAACACTGGGTCGCAGACCCTGTGCCGTGACAAAAAGCTCCTATTTAATCTCCAAGCAACGACTTCTCCTTAGCAAGTCATCAATAAATGATTATTTGTAGCCTTTTTCAGACCACAAGATAACAGCCCATTTTTGATAGGTGACTTATTTTCATTTGCATGTTTTAAAGTTCTACTATATCTCATAGTAAAGCAGCAGAAATATCATATATAAAAACAACATGAAAAACATTAGAATATATATAATTTAAATCTATGTTTCTGACTCAACATCATTACAAAATGTTTCTGTTTTAAATGGGATTATCTTTGATTTTGTTTGTAATTATGTCATAAAATCACTAACAAACTAATGTTTTGCCTCTTTGTCAACAGATTTCTTAATTTTAGATTTTAAAAAAAGAGAGAAAAACATCTGAGCCTAAGTCATAACCAGCTTTAAAAAAAAGTGTACCTTCTATTAATGAGAAGTTGTCTTGCAGCATTCAAATTATTTATTACAAAACATGTCTCTTTTTTTTTTCTTCCTTATGTAGGACCTCCAGGGCCTAAGGGAGATAAAGGGGACACTGGAGAATTGGGCCCCCCTGGGGTTCCTGGTCTGACTGGCTTGAGAGGTGAGTACAACCACCTGAGAAATAGTTCAATAGTGAAGTTTTCCATTTTCTGCTCTAATAGAATGTAAGTCTGTAAAAGGTGTCACAAATCCCATGATGATTAAATAACTTGATTCTGTAATCCTCAAAAGTTGATTCTGTTCTTCTGGACGTAACGTTTTCAATGGGAGAAACGTGCCGTCACTCATCTAAGTCTTCAGTCTGACTTCTTCAGGAGACTGAAGAAGTCAAGTCCATTGAAATCATGTCCAGATGAACAGAATCCCCAACCAGTTGCAGCAGATGGTCACCCCTCCCTGAGCCTGGTTCTGCCGGAGGTTTCTTCCTATTAAAATGGTGTTTTTCCTTCTCACTCTTGCCAAAGTGCTTGCTCATAGGGGGCCATTTGATTGTTGGGTTTTTCTCTGTATGTAGGGTCTGTCTTACAATATAAGGCGACTGTTGTTGTGATTTGGCGCTATACAAATAAAACTGAATTGAATTGAAAATCCACTTATGGGGATTTCCTTACCTGGATGATTCAGCAGGCATCAAAACAACTTGATTCTGTAGTATTACTTTATGTTTTATTCCTCTAGCAGTTTGGTGATTAGAATTATATTCCTACAGTTTTTATAACCTTTTGTCCTTACCAGCTTTTCTCAGCATAAGAAGTTTCTGACCTGAGTCACATTGATAAATCCACTTTAAAGCACATATTGTATATTCATTTTGAACAGTTTAAGTGTTTTTAACAGCAACTCAGACATTTAAACAAGTTTGTGAATAGAAGCAGGTTAAAAAAAAAATCCTCATAAAGATATGTTAAAGCTTATGTTTATCTATTTAAAACAAAATTATCTAGTCTTTATACATTTTTTATCCAGTTTAATCTTCCTTCAAGAAGAGGGTATAGAAATGTAAAAAATAAATACCTGGATTTAAATGATACAATACCTGGGCTCGCAAATTTGCTAGCCCGACGTCCCGGGGCTAGCGATATTTCCAGTCGGGCTACCAAAATCTATCTCAGCCCTGCCCGTCGGGCTATCATAGGAAGTAAAACTATATGTCAATGCCTTTGCTTTCTTTCGCAAATGTAGCTGAGTAATTATGTCATTGGCATCGATGAGCCTCTGTCAATATGTGCCATATTGAAATCGCGTTTGAATTTGCGCTTGTTTTTTACCTTCAGTTTCACTTTGCGATCGCGCAAACTGTGTATAGCGAGTGGCAGTACTGATTGGTGAGTGACGATTAATTGCGCACCAATTCCTCTGCAATCCTGTTATCATTTGTAGCAGCGACAGGTAATAAACCAGTCCTCATCAAAGAACAGTGCTCTTTAATGAATGCAGCACATAACTTTACATCGTAGAGGTAAC